>KQ954503.1:0-148401 GCA_001541205.1 Rhodotorula sp. JG-1b | reverse complement strand
GAGGACGCGCCGGAGAAGCGCTGGGGACGCTTCGGCAGCAAGGAGGGCGAGGACGCTTCGGCCTAAATTCGCTTTGACGGATAGAAGACTGGCCAAGGTGAGTTTCCGTTCGCATCCGCCTTCCACCTTGACGACGTGATTTTGACTCGCAGCTCTCTCGCGCGCTGCAGTCACGACCTCGATTCCTTGCTGCTGATTTTCGACGTGACGACCACCGAAACGACCCATTTTACGAAGACGAGCGCTCGCATGTTTTTTGCCACCCCCTTTTCCTTCCCTTTCCACTTACGAGCCGAGCAATGTATGCCTGCCACTTTCTGTGATCTGTTGCAATCGATCTGTCTGCCCTACATTACTCAAACAAAGCCCGTTCATCGGAGTTGCGCGAATACCACGTAACGCGGGTGGCGGCGCGCGCCCACGGTGAGCGGTGAGACGAATTTGATCGAGAGACTCGCGAGCGCGAATTTGATTGTTCTTTGGCGTCGGGCGTCGCTTGGGCGAGCAAGGGCTGCCGTCATTGCACTTCGGACTCGCGTAGTTGGTGCTCAAGCTCAAGCTCTACATACCAGGCTTGGTGTCCGGCTCGACGACGCGTACTCCACACGTTCGCCGGAGTCGGCGCTTCTTCATCGGTTTCAGATTTCGACCCCAGTCGCCGACTCGCGTACCGCACCAACTCGACGAACAGACCAGGCGAATTCTCAAGCAATCGCTGGCTGTGCCAACTCGCTGCCCGGACGGTTGACCTGCGTGTAATCGAGGTGTGGTGGGGGGAACATCTGCTGCGATGGCGGATCCGACGCACGACAACGACTCGGTGTCGGATCTCTTCGCCTTCTCCTTGCCAGTCCTGGAACGGGATGCTCCCACCGAGACAAGCACGAGCACGAGGCCGTCGACGTCCCGTCGTCCCTTGACAGCTTTCGGCAGTCAACCTCCCGGGACGGGACGGCGTCTAGCCGACCAAGCAGAGCAAGACGCCACCGACAACCCTTTTGCGTTCGCGGTTCCCGCCAGCGGCTCCCAGGACGACGGCACGCACTCTGTGGAACGACCCACGACTGCGCGGCCAAAGACGTCGTTTGGAGCAGGCGAAGCATCCGCGTTTGGATCGTTCGCTTCGCGGCCGCAAACTGCCACCTCCGTTCGCTCTCCGCCGGTGAGTCTCCTTATGACCGCATTGTGTCTGTAGCACCTCACTATAAAGCAGCTGACCCTATCTCCGGAATTTCCAGTCGCGGTCGTACGGCAATGGCCCCGTTACTCCCGGCGACGCGAAGTCCCCACAGCCTGACGTACTCGTCGAAGAGGAGGACGAAGACGACGACGATGATGACGACGACTGTGGCATGTTCTCCTTTCACCGTCCTGCGACCGGAGAGGCGCCGCCGCCCGGCAGCATGGTCCCGATCGAGGTCGCCTTCCAGGGGCAAGGATTCGATTTCATGCGCAGCCCCCCAAAAACAAACGACTCGAAAGAGCCAACGGCGCCGGCGTCTACTTTCGCAACTGAATCTGTGGACGCTCGGGACGAGGTGGAGCAACAGGCTGAGGAGGAGGACAGAAGAGGTACAGCTCAATCGTCGATGAGACGACGCAGTCGTTCCGACGAAAGCAGCTCGCACGAGGCGGACGAGCCTCGAGGGGTCTGGCATTTGCCCGACGACCCGGACCGGTTCACGTCGGACCCGTTCGACGCTCGGCTTTTCGCGGCGGGACGTCGGTTTGGCGACGATGGAGCAAGCGATAAGGACGAGGTCACGTCGTCGGCTGATGGTCGGACGACCGGAATCAGCCTGCATCGTTTCGGCATGTCGGGTCACACGAATTCGTTGGACGACACCAAGGCTGGCGACCTCGAGGCTGCGGGCATCCGGCGTCGGCGCCGCACTCGGCAGCCGCTCGAAGACTCGGTGTACCCGGAAGTCCAAGCGAGCGTGTCCAACATCGACGACCCAACCGCATGCGTGTTGACGTTGCGTGTCTGGTTCCTCGGGCTGCTCTTCTGCCTCGTCATCTCGGCGCTCAACACGTACTTTGTCTTGCGCTACCCGGCGCCTCTCATCACGCCCATCATCACCCAAATCTTCGCCTACCCCTTCGGACGGTTCCTCGCCAAGTATATGCCCGCTGGAGAGCTCAAGCTGCCGACTTGGGCCCACTGGCTCGGTATGCCCCAGAGGGTCAGCTTGAACCCGGGACCATTCAGCATCAAGGAGCACGCGCTCTTGGTCATCATGGCCAATGTCTCGACGAGTCCGGCTTTGGCCCTCAATTACAGCGTCGCGGCAGAAAAGTTCTACGGCGAGCCGCAGCCGTTCGGCTTCGACATCCTCGTCGTCTTGACCACTCAGCTGATCGGGTTCGGCGCGGCCGGACTCTGCCGCCGTTTCCTCGTCTGGCCGGCGTCGATGCTCTGGCCGCAGAATCTCGTCTTCTGCACGCTCTTGAACACGTTCCACGCCGAGATTGAGGACGAGGAGCCGGGACCGAGTCGACTCCGTTTCTTCGCTTACGTCTTTGTTGGCGCGTTTTGCTATTTCTGGCTGCCTGGTGAGTATCTCTCCCACTCGTACGTGGCTTCCTCCCTGTGCTCTCGCTGACAGGTCAAGTGTGCCCGACATCAGGCTTCCTCTTTGTCGCCCTCTCCGCCTTCTCCTGGGTTTGCTGGATCGCGCCGAGTAAGTTTCGCATTCGGACGGCACAGGTACGAGAATCTCAAGAGTTAAGACAACTTCGCACCACCTGCAGACAACGTCGTCGTCAACCAACTGTTTGGCGTCTCGTCCGGGCTCGGGATGGGCTTGTTCTCGTTCGACTGGAGCCAGATTGCCTACATCGCTTCGCCACTTGTCGTACCTTGGTGGGCGCAGCTCAACATCTTCGGCGGCTTCTTTGTGGCGTTCTGGATCGTTGCGCCAATTATGTACTATACCAACGTGAGGAAACAAAATGACGCCCGCGGGTCTTGTTCGGCCGCGCAGAGGGTGAAAACTGACTACAGCAATCCAAGGGACCCACAGTCGTTCAACGCCGCCTATCTCCCCATGTCGACCTCGTCCGTCTTTGATCGCTTCGGACAAGTGTACGACACCGCTCGTGTTCTCGACGCAGCGGGCCTCGAGCTCAACGTGACGGCCTACAACGACTACTCGCCTGTATACATGCCCGTCACCTACCTCGTTTCGTACGGAACGTCGTTCATGCTCGCCACCGGGATCCTCGTCCATACGATACTTTTCAACGGTCCCGATATCTGGAATCGTCTTCTGCGCCAACATGTTAAGGGCGACGTCGATATCCATATGAAGCTCATGCGGAACTACCCCGACGTTCCGGATTGGGCGTATCTTGCTTTCCTACTCGCCGCATTCGCCCTCTCTGCGGTGACCGTCAGCGTGAGTCCACCCTCACCGAATCCGGCTGCAACTCTGCGGATCGGACAAGTGCTGACTTTTCCTCTCCCGTTTCCGTCGTGACGCGCAGTGCTGGCCAACCGGCATGCCGGCTTGGGCGCTCGTGGTATCGCTCGCAATGGGCCTCATCTACATAGTCCCAGCTGGATACGTTTACGCCCTGACATCTTATAATGTACGGTAACCACGTCCCCCTCTTTCACGTCCCATGGCATCTTCCTTTTCCCACGAGTTGACGTCGTTGCGCGTAGCTTTCGATCAACGTGATTGCCGAACTCGTCGGCGGCTACATGATGACGGACAAGCCGCTGGCCAACATTGTGGGTCGTTTCCTCCCTGTGTCCCGGCCGAAAAAAATGGTCCCTGACCTTGTCGCTGACCCGACTGCGACGCCCTATTTGTGCAGCTCTTCAAAATCTACACGGCGAACGTCCTCAACGTCGGGCTGTTCTTTGCTCAGGTGGGTGTATTTATTTTTCCCGGCTTTGAGCCATCCGTCTTTGAGTTACAAGACGAGGTTCCTTTCGTCACTGACTGAAGTACTCGCGCAGGACCTCAAACTTGGCCACTACATGAAGATTCCGCCGCGGGAAACGTTCAAAGGTGGCGCCTTCTTCTTTGGCGAGCTTGCTGCTGAGGGGGGTCTGCTGACACATTCGAGGCGCATGGGACAGTTCAAGTCATCGCCGTGGTCGTCACGTCATTCGCGCAAGTCGGCGTCAAGCGGTGGCTCATCTCGACTGTTCCGACGCTGTGTGACGCCGACCAGTCGGCGCAGCTCACTTGCCCGAACGCGCGCACGATGTTCTCCGCCTCGGTCATCTGGTGACAAGATCCTCTTCGCCAAGTCATAAACAAGAGGTTCGTCTACTGACCACTTTCGGCGATCCACAGGGGCTTGATCGGACCTGCGCGGCTCTTCAGCTACGACTCGTACTACCACCCGCTATTGTACTGGATGATCGGCGGCGCCGTGGTTCCAACCGTGTCGTGGCTCATCCTGCGAAGGTGGCCGCATTGCTGGCTGCGGTACTTTCACTTGCCGATCGCTTTGACCGGACTGGAGCTCGTCCCGCCCGCGTCCGGCATCAACTTCTCGTCGTCGCTCATCGTCGGCTTTATCTTTCGTGGGTGGCTCGTGCTTCCGGTTTGCCCCCGCTGACGACGATAGGTACTGACGTGGGTGTGGGTGGGCCTCGCAGAATACCTTGTACGGAGGATCAACTTTGACTGGTGGTCCAAGTACAACTTTGTCTTGTCGGCCGCAATGGACGCCGGCACGATCGTCTGCGGCATCCTCATCTTCTTGACGCTGCAGCTGCCTCGAAATGGCACCATCTGTGAGTGCGACGGCGCGTTTCTTTTCGGTCGGCACAGGTTTACTGAGATCGGGATCATTGTCCGGCAGCCGTCAACTGGTGGGGAAACGAGGTGTTTACCAAGACACTAGACTGGGCGGGTGTTTCTTTCAAGACGGTGCCGCCGGAAGGATTCGGGACGAACACATGGTAATAGCTAATCGGGGGAACCGTTTGTTGTACAACTTTGGATAGCTATCAGAGATCGAGAAGGAAGATCGTCTCGCACTATACTTATCGAGGAACACTGTGCCGGCTCGAGAGAATCTCCAGGTTGCACAGCTCCGTGGCAGAGGGTCGCTCGAGGAAAGACGCGTCAGCGATGCCAAAGATGAGGGAGGAGGCGAGGGAGGGCGACAACGCGAGGAACCGAGGGTGGGAAGCAGAAGGACTAATGTGAGGGCATATAGCCTTGCAAGTCGAGACTCGACCTGCTGTCAGACTCTGTGTTGCCTCTCATCGGGGCACAGGTGGAGTCATCGTCCGGAAGGCGACCGCCTCTCTCTCGCGCTTTCGCTACACTCTGAGCTCAAGCCATGGTCCGCCCAAAGTTCAAAGACGAGCACGTATTCGGTCAGTCTCTGGCGCTCCTTGTCCTTTCCCCCGATCCCCCTGTGCGAAGTGACCACGAACCCGCCCCCCCACTTGCGCGGACCCGCCTTGTTGTGGTCAATCTCGGCGACTGCTGGGCGCGCGAAGGGAGCCATACTGACTGACACTCTTGATTCATGCAGAGAAGCGCAAAGCCGAGGCAGAGCGCATCCGCGCAAAGTACAGCGATCGCATCCCCGTCCGTCCACCCTCCCTTTGATCGCGCTCAGCCACACACGCTCACTGACTGCGAACGACGGACAGGTCATCTGCGAAAAGGCAGACAAGAGTGACATCCCCACCATCGACAAGAAAAAGTACCTCGTCCCCGCCGATCTCACCGTCGGTCAGGTGCGCTCCTCCCTCTCTCTCCTTCCCGTAGGGGCGTTCGTAAACTGACCTGAACCTCGCAAAAACGCGCACAGTTTGTCTACGTGATCAGGAAACGGATCAAACTCGCACCGGAAAAGGCCATCTTTATCTTTGTCGACGAGGTGTTGCCGCCGACCGGGGCCCTCATGAGCACAATCTACGAAGAGCACAAGTACGCTCCTCTCGGCTCCCTCTGTCTCTCCGTTCCCTCACGTGACTGACGTGCAAAACCCCCGTTTTAACCCGACAGGGACGAAGACGGCTTCTTGTACGTCGTCTACTCGGGCGAGAACGTCTTTGGCGACGACGACCTTGCCGCGCCCGCATCGGCACTCGAGGCGTAGGGAGACGCACCTCCGTCCCGTCTCCCCTGTGTCTCTGCCATCTTCCACTCGGAACGCGCTCACGCCCGCCTGCCAAGCGACCCGAGTCCTCGCCTCCACCTCGCTACCCCCAATCCCTCGACGTTTCCCCGCCGAGTCGATTCCCTTGACTTGACCCATCTGTAGTAATAGTGCTCTTTGACCCCCCTCCGCCTTTTTGTCACTTGTTCTTCCTGCGCCGCTCTCTCTTCCCTTTTTGCCTGTCCTATCCACTCGACCCCCCTCCTTCTCCACCCTCGTCTTCGCGTTCTCCCGTTCGCTCTCTTCGCTTTTTTGGCTACCCTGTTTCAGCGCGCTCGGCCAGTTCTTTGATCTGGTTGGGGCTCTTCATCACCCATTCTGTGTATTCCTAGACAGGCTTTTCACTCAAAAGCTCTGGACGTCGACTGGCGGCGAAACTCTCTCCATCGCGCCCAGGACTTGAGGGCGTTCTCACGCCACCGGGTTAATCTGTCTCTTTGGTAGGCATCTACTCCACTTGCCTCATGTGAGTCGCATGCCATGGGTCGTGCATTCCAAGTCGCCCCAAAGCCTCTGGGTTACGACGAAAGACCGCGCCTCTCTCCCTCCCTCTTCTCTCGCTCCTTGCGCCTCACTACAAGCCACGGATCCTGCTCCTTTCTGATCCGTTCCCACTCTGCCATCTCTGCTTTGACCTCCTCCCCGTCCTCTTCGTCAGGCTCATCAACTAGCTCAAGTTCGAGATCATCGTCTTTTCCCTCCTCCTTCTGCGTTGTTGTCCACATATTCGCCTCCTCGTCGTCGTCGGAAGGATCGTGGTGGTCGTCGTCGGCGGCGGTGCGATCAAACTCTTCGTCAACGTGACGGCCGGCGAGGAGTACGAGTTCGAGTAGTTTTGACGGTGTCAGCCACACCGCCTCGGCCTCCTCCTCCTCCTCTCGTTCTTGTCCTCGTTGCCGATGCCCCTGCTCAGCGACGCTGTCGCCCCGTTGCTGCTTTTCCACCATTTCGACGTCTTCCGTTGGAATCCGAGTCAGAGTCGGATGAGACGACGATGAGGTCGACGACGATGGCGTTCCTTCTCCGGAGGGAAGTGCTCTCGCTGACGGCGGAGGAGGAGCATCCCGAGCGAGACGAGGTGCGGCAGACGTCGTTGATGAGGAAGGTGAGAGGTAGGTGTGTAACGGGAGCGCGAGTTCGGCGACGAGTTTTTGAAAGATGTGGTTCAGGCGGACTAGTCTCGCCGAAGTGACGACGAGGGCGTCGTTCAGGCTATCGCACGTTGTGGTCGTCGTCCGTGCCAAGAAGAGAAAAAGAGAGAGAGACGAAGTGTCAGTCGAGGAGAAGAGCTCGCGATCTGTCGAGCCCGACCTCGATCTCAAAAGGGGTAAGGGAGGACGGAACGGGACTCACGATGCATGGTAGGCTTGTAAAGCGGGGCTCAGTTGAGCGACGAGCTCTTCTGCCGCGACCGAGGAGAGCAGAGGCGGCTCTCTGCGCTTTTCGAGAAAGGCGACGCTGGCTGCGTTGTCGCGGTTCAGAGCTGCAGGGACAAGGGCAGTCCCACAAACCGAGAAACAGAGTCAGACCCTCGCCTTCTCTCTGTAAAAGAAAGCACTTCTTCCCGAGGCTCGCGCTTACCGTGTAGACGGCGGCGCAGTTTGGTCCGCTCGAGAGTGGTCGCGCGGAGGTCTTTTCGGATGCTGAGCAATTGGAACGAGAGGTCGTCTTTGCGCTTGAGGAGTTTGGCAATTTCTTGATCGCTACCGAATGTGTTTTTTCGGGGGAGTGTGCAAACAGACGGGTTGTGAGTTGAGTAATCTTCCTCCAGTCGAGTTGTGAGGGGAAAGGAATGGCGGCAGGGGTTTACCTTTGGCCAGGCGCGGTGGTGGCGAGGTGATTGGTGATCAAGACCTGTTGATCGATTCTGTTCAAATGTAGTTTCGCTGGTGAGTTCTTGACGACAAGAGCGATTCGACTCGGAAGGCGAACGTACGCATTGATGACGGCGGTCGCGACGACTCGGTTCCGGGCGCGGGCGTCGACCTCTTGGCGGAGCTGGTTCGCCCGTTCGAGTAACTTGTGCGCATAATTGGCGTCGGGCTGTTCCTCCGGGGGTCGTTGATCGACGAGGCGGTCGAGGTGCTGGCGAGTTGCGAGGCGGATTCGAGCGTCGGCGAGTTGATGCGTGAGGGCCGAGTGGGCTGTGTTTGCTTGAGCGAGTCTATGTCGTGCTTCTGCTGCTGCTTCTTGCTCTGTTGCTGCTGCCATAGAGGGGCGAGTGGGGGGGAGAGTAAGGATATTAGAAATGCTTGTTGTAATCGGGTTTTGTAATGACACGTTGAACGGGAACCCCGCGTCGGTTCAAGGGGTCCGAGAGCCACGCACGCACCACAGCATTCGGCTAGCTTGTGTACCTTGTACGTAGCGAGGCACTCTTGTGGTCAGTGAGTTCTTGCTTGGTCGGCGCGCGTCTTGCGAGAGAGCGTCGCGTTTGAGTGGGTTGGCTGACGCACCCTCTCCCTCTCCTCGCAGACAAACACTACGCGGATATCGACGAACACCATGCAGACGGAATACGATCTCCTCTTCAGTCAGTCCCTCCTCTTTTATCCTGGACCGCCCCGCTCCCCCGCTCACCCGCCCACCCGCCCACCCGCCGCGCAGAGCTCCTCCTGATCGGCGACTCGGGCGTCGGCAAGTCGTGCCTGCTCCTCCGGTTCGCAGACGACACCTACACCGAGTCGTACATCTCGACCATCGGCGTAGACTTTAAGATCCGCACCATCGAACTCGAGGGAAAGACGGTCAAACTCCAGATCTGGGACACGGCAGGCCAGGAACGCTTCCGCACCATCACCTCGTCCTACTACCGCGGCGCCCACGGCATCATTGTCGTCTACGACGTCACAGACCAAGACACCTTCTCCAACGTCAAGCAGTGGCTCCAAGAGATTGACCGCTACGCCTGCGAAGGGGTCAACAAACTCCTCGTCGGCAACAAGTCGGACCTGACGACGAAAAAAGTCGTCGACTACGCCGTCGCGAAAGAGTTTGCCGACCAGATCGGCGTCAGCTTGCTCGAGACTTCGGCCAAGAACGCCACCAACGTCGAACAGGCGTTCCTCACCATGGCCAAGCAGATCAAGGACCGGTCCGTTCTCCGTCTCTCTCTCTCTCTCTCTCTCCTTTATCGACTTGTCCTGCTTTTACTGACATGACGAAACACGTGCGACAGCACCGCCGCAAGTACAAAGACGACCGAAGGCGCAAAAGTCCAACTCGGAGCCGGCCAAGCCGTTAACGAGAACAAGCAGGGCGGGTGCTGCTAAACCCCCTTTTGCGCCCCCTGTGAGGTGTCGATAGAGCACCACCTTCCGCACCCGACCCCTCCTCCTTTCCTACATACGTTGTATTTGTTTGTTCTTCTTCTTTCACCCCTTTCTCAACGGACCGTGCCCGACCCGCCCTTCTCCCCTCGTCCCACGTGATGAACCTCTGGGGTGAGGAGGTCTCCCATCCCTTTCACGGCTACTGCTGCTATGACTCTGTTTCCCTCCTCTTTCTCTTCGTGCTGCTGCTGTGTTTTGATTTTCTCCCTTTCCCTCTGCCTCCTCTCTCTCTCTTCTCTGTCTGCCCGTTGCAATACCTCAGATACACCCTCTTAGGGGAGGAGCCCTTGTACGGTGGGTGCGCGCAAGCTGGCGATGTGTACTTCAGAATCAAGTGGTGCCAGCGGACGTACGAGCTCATGGAGGGCCGATTGCCGACCAGTGACGGACTACTCAGGCGGCTTCGTCACCTCCCTGCGCACTGTTCGTTCGTGAATCCGAGGACTGGCAGAGCAGATCCCCTCGTTCTCGGACCGGTCGGTGTGATTTAAACGCGCCTTACCCCTGCAGGTCTGACTTACAACAGAGGCTCTGGAAGTGCCGAAGCGCCAGCTTGTATGCATGCCGTAGGCCTTTTCAGAAGATGGGCATGTGACTGGGGAAAGAGCGACAAAGGAGTGAGTGCGCGCTTCGCACATCTTCACCGAGCAACCAAAAGGTTGCTCGTCCGGTCTCTCCGAGTCTCAACGCTCCCTGTGCAGCATTGTCGACGTCCTCTCTCCTCCTTGCTCGAGACGCCATTTGTGTTTTCTTTGCGGAAGAACGCAGACTAACTCCGTGCGAGACCACGACAGTTGCTCGTCGCTTCATGATGAACAGGAAGAGAAACCGCCCCCCCTCTCCCCGAGTCGGACTCGATGCGCAGGAACCCAAAACATGCCGGAACCATTCAAGGAGCGCCTGTCCGGCAGTCGCATCACCCAGCCGAGGGCCCAGCGTCCCAGAACACCTCAAAACTCTAAACGAAACGGCGACGAGACTCTCTCTGGAGACTGTCTTCCTCCCGAAGAAGCTCACGGCACGTGCGCAGGACGAGTCGTTGCGCGACAATGAAGAAAAGCTGCGGATATGGTATACTGTAGAAGGGACTGCAATCCATGCTAACGGAAGGCGCGCAAGTCAACCGGCTTTCCCTCCAGCTTCTTGAGAAGGTCCGCCTCCGCCGCCGACCCACGCTGCATAGTCATCCCTCTCGCCCGCCTCGACCCCGCGCACCTCTTCATCGTACGCGTGCAGGATCGTACGAAGTTCCGGTTCCGTGATGAGGTGGTGCTTCAAGAGGCGTTCGGCGAGGTGAAGCGCGAGTTCGAGGCGGGCCGAAAAGTGGTGCACGACCGGGGCGTAGTATCGCCAGCAGGCGAGCTCGCGCAGGTAGTATGAATACGGGTAGCTGCAAAAGGGGCCGGATGTAGTGTGAGAAATGGAACGGAGGGTGGTGCTGCTTCGGGAAAATAACAGGAGCACGCACGGATTGACGGACGACCACCGCAGCTGCATTCGCGCAATCAGCTTCTCCTTGACGGGCAGAGTACTCCGCGAGATTATCTATAGATAGGAAGCATGAGTGAGTCTGACCTCGCAACCGAGCGCGGCGAGCACGGGGTGAAAGCTTACAATGTCGCCTTCGCAGATGAAGCCCCTCATCGATTCGGCGGTTTCATCAGCTAGGAATGGCACCGGATCTCCCGGCTTGTACGGCAAGCGGGTCTGCACGCTCGGCAATTCTTGTCAGCCCTGTGGAGGTACCGGTCAAGAGGGGGGGGGGGGCAAGGGCTCACCGCAAAGTCGAACGCCATCCCGCCCGGGACCGTCAAAGGCAAGATGATCTCCTTCGGTACCGCATGTCCGCGGATCGGCACCGGGAACGGGATCCAGACTCCATCAGGATGCTCCTCGAGCAGCGCGATCCGATTCACGCGAGTCGCGAGCTCGTTCGCCGCCTCTGCCGAAGACTGCACGACGCCTCCTCCTCGGTCGCGGCGCGGCGGCGGCGGCGATTGGAGCGCCACTTTGAAATCGAGGTAGCCATCTTCGGCGAGGTCGAGCTGACCTTGCTTGGCGCTGAGGAGGGCGTCGAGTTGGTAGGTTTGAGAGTGGAGAGATCCCGGGAGGACGAGCGAGATGGTCAAGCCGGAAGAGGCGAGGTTGGCCACGACCGTGGCGTCAAGGCGGATACTGAATGGCCGAGTCTCGTTCGCAGCGAGCCGTTGGAGACCGCCAGTCTGCTCTGGGTTGTCCTGGTACGAGGTCGGATAAAACAGCACCTCACGCTGGGAGCGCCACACCAGCCTCCCAATCCCGCCTTCGAACGTGGCGACTTCCACAAGGATGGTGACGGCCCGGCCGGCCGCAACGGGAGACAGTTCCGCATATGTCGAGTGCGAGAGTGTGAGCGAAACGACAGCGATTCGAAGATCACCCCTGAAAGAGGACGACGAGTCAGCGAAAAGCGCGGGATTGGGAAACTGCCTGCGTCTCAAGAGCTCACCCTGCGACAGAATCGTCGGTTCTCAGGAGGCTCGGCTGAATCTTTCGCGGCGGCGCATGGAATTTGGGCGCATGTGCTGCGGCTGCCGAGCAATCGATGTCGTACCAATCCTCCTCTGATCCTTTCTTTGTCGCGGCAAACGATCTCGGGACGCGGAATGACTGCTTACGCCCCTTGACTACTTTTGACGACGACGACGCCGACGTTGTCGCCGGTAAGTTCTGCATCTTGGCCGTCTTGACACCCGCGCGCCTTTCGAGCGAAGCGGGGCCAGTGGACGAAATGGACCGACGGACGGCGACGACTTCGCCGCCTGACCCGTCGACAGTGCCGAACTCTTTGAGCGGGAACGAGAAGCGCCTGCGAGGTTGATGACTTCCTGAGCGTTCCGATTTGCCGGTCGTCGACGTCCTGGACAGCCGGTCGGGTACGGCCGAACGCGAATGGGTTCCGGAGCGCATAGACGAAGCGGGGCCGGCTTTACGGTTCGCGTCGTCAGAGATGTCTGCATCCTCTACATCGTCGTATCCTCCCGAGCTCGAAGGTACCGGCACCCCTTCAAACAGTTCCGGCGACAGGCTGCGCTTTCGATCTGGTGGTGGCGGCGGTGACGCAACCTTCTTTTGCAGCTCGACGCGACGGTCTGCGACGCTTCCAAATCGCGCTTTGACGTCGAGTGCCGCCTTTTGGACGGCTTGGTTGATCGCGGCGACTGGTTGAAACTTGGCGGGCGAGATGGGCCGATTGGGCGGTTTCGTGCCGACAGAGTAGATGGCCTGAGGGAAGAGCGGCTTGGCCTTTTTCTGGCACGGGACAAAGAGCTTCGAAGCGCTCGGGATGGATGGATTGAGCTGCTTCGAGGGATGGAGGTTTGCCGTCGTTGGAGCCGAGGACGAAGACCGCGAAGGCGGTTTTGCTGAGATGTCCTCCCCAAAGAGGTCTTCGAGGGGAGCGGGACCTCGCGTCGGATGGGGAAGTTTTCTCGGAGGCGTACCGATCTCGGGTACGACCCGAAGGTGAGCGCGGTTGGCGACGGCAGATGGAGCGGCTCGCGCTGGGACTTGCGAGTTGCGAGACGCCTTGCGGTCGATCATGTCGGCACGGGCCCCAGCGGTCGCCGTCGACTTTTGGCTCGGGATGGATGGACGAGGGCCTGATTCGCTCGCCTTGCGCCTCGAATGGTCCGCGCCGGCGTCACTGGCGCTCTTTCGCGATGCTGCTCGATCGGCCGAGCCCGCATCGGCTCGTTCCTTGCCCTTCCAAGTCGCAGCCTTGTGCTTCTTCTTTTGATGGTTGGCGGCGCTCCAAGGATCGTGCGAAGGCGGAGCAGCGGGGCGTTTCGGGGCCGAGTCTGCCCACGTCGCGGGAAGGCGGCGCGAGCTGGACGAGCTGGACCTCGACGGAGGGTTCGAAGGCCCGAGCTGGGACGCAGAAGCTTGCATACTGCTCCTGCTCAGGCAGAGGGATCAGCTCGTATCCGTCGTTTGTCGCGGAGGACGGCGGAGAACGGACGTTCAACAAGGACCTCTCGCTCCGTTCCACAGCCCCTCTGGTGCGCTCGGGCTGCTGGAGTAGCTCTCGCCTGGCGTCTCCTAGCGTGTCTTGCGACTCGGACAGAGCGGTGGCGGGCTCTGTAGCGCTGGACGCGTACCGAGTGGGGCAGCGAACGCCAGATGCTCCCAAGACGCGCGAAGCGTAGCGAAGTCGACCCTGAAGAGGGTGAGGCCGAGCCCAGCAGTTCTAACAGGCCGATCCAGGTGCTTCGGAAACAGTCTCGGCGGGGAGATATGCGATGTGTTGGTCAGGCTTGAAGGTCAAAAAGTTCCTCCGGCCGAGACGTGATCTCTGGTTTAGCGACTAGACGCTAGATTGCAGCTATCGTATCCAAGCAACTAAGGCAACACCATAACTAAGCTATCGCCACCAGACCATCATTCGCTGTCCTCCGAACCGCTCGCCTCGTCCTCATCACCTCCCTCCATGTCCTTGTCCTCGTCGGCGCTCGCATCCCCGTCCATCCCGTACTCGGCCGCCACACGCTTCCATTCCTCCTCTGCTCGCGCCACTCGTCGAAGCGGTCTGTGTCGGCGAGGAATGCCATCGCCGCTTTGAGAGCAATCTCCCGCGGCGGAGGGAGCAGCGGGACCTCGTCCGGCTTGGACGCGATCGGCGGTACGCTGAGAATCATCGGGACGATCTCTATCTTGGCGGGTCTGGGGGGTTAAGGCGGGGATGAGCGGAAATGATTTGGCGAGGGTTCGGGAGAATCGGCCGACTTAGATAGAGCTCACGCTGCAGTGTTGGGTCCAGGCAGGGTCGCAAACGCGATGCGCGACTTCTCGACGTCGACTTTGAGCACCTATGCTCTCTCAGTGATCGTCAGCATCTGATGGGACCTCAAGCGGTGGAAGGGGATCACTCACCAAGACGGGCCAGCACCTTGACCCGTCCGTCTGGTTTTGCTTGTACCCGACCCTGCCGGCTTTGAGATCCGGCCTCCACGCCTCCTTGATGCCATTCTCCTTCGCACCAACACGTCCGATCGAAGGCCTACTCGACTTGCGCGTCCCTTCCTTGCGCTCGCGTTCCGGCTTCCCCTTCCCCTCCTTCTCGCGCAGGGCGACTTCCGCAGCCGCAAGTTTCTTGCCCGTTGCCGCCGCCTTGCTCTTGCTCCTGCTCGTGCTTGGCTTGGCGTTCGCGTCCTTTGGCTTGAGAGCTTTGCGGCTACTGGCGGCGGTGCCGGCGCTGTTGGTAGTCGAGACGCTCGCGCTGCGAGTGCTGCGCCGTTTCGGCGGGGGCGGGAGCGAGCCTCGCGCTTTCGCCGCTCGAGTGCCAGGGCTACCGTCCTTCTCCTCGGATGCGGATCCGGCGGACGAAACGGCTTTACGTTTGCCCTTTCGGACCGACGCTGATCCAGCTGTGGAGCAAAGCGAGCTGGTGAGCAAATGTTCCTCCACGCGGCATAGGCCTCTCAAATACTGAAAAAACGTACCTCTCTCCTCCTCCTCACTCGACGTATAGTCGCGACGCGCCGCCGGGCCCCTCTTGCCGCCAACCTTCTGCAGGACCGCTTTCTGCTGCTTCGTCGCCTTTTCCCCTCCAGACTTGGACGCCGTAGCCACCCTGGGAGCTTTGCGCGCCTTTTTCGCTTGAGCTGGCGGGGGAGGTGCGGCACCTGGGTCGCTAGAAGCGAGTTGGTCTTCTTCTTCCTCCTCCGCCTCCTCGCGCAGCGATGGCGGGGCCGCCACCGCCTTTTTGCGCCGTCCCGCTTTCGCCTTTGGCTTGCTCGGCCCCGCGACAGATGGTCTCTCCTCCTCGTCGAGCATGTCGACTTCGTCGTCGACGTCGTTGCCGTCCGGCTGGTCAAAGTTCGGACGTTGGAAAAGCCCCTGCTGCGCCTTTTTCGGTCTTGGCGCTTTCGCCTTCGGGCGGACGACGGTCGGAGGTCGCGCGGACGACGTCGGGGGACTCAGCGGCTGGACGGGGACGCGAGACCCAGCTTCGCGCCCAACTTGGGCTTGGTTTTGGACCTCGTCGGTCTCGTCGACCAACCCCACGCCGGGCATTCGCTCGTCGACCGAGCCGCCATGGTCCCGACGACTACGACTGTCGACAACAGATGACGGCGATCTCGAACGACGAGGCAGAGGCGAGACCGCGCGCGCTTTGCCCTTGTCCTGCATCTGGACGGCCGGAGCTGCAGCCTCGTCGTCGTCGTTGTTCTGGGCGGCGCGATCCTGACTCGCAGCGTTTGCCACTCCCAGCGTCGAGGGCGGCCCACCGATCCCGTTCGCAAGAGTTTCTCCACTCGCCCCAGCAGCCGCAGCGGCGGCCGCGAGACTCGACGACTGCGAACCGCCTTTCATCTTGCGCAGGTCGACTGAGTCGTGGTGTGGGCTCGGGGCACCATCGCTGCGCGGCAGAGGTTTCTTCTGGTCCTGTATGGCTCCTCTTCCTGCTCCTTCGAGCTGCGCCAAAAAGTCGTCGTCGAGGAGCAGCGAGCCAAAATCGCAATCGTCGTCGTCGTTCGCGCCCCCTCCCTGATTCGGAGCAGGTCCGGCAAAACTACCTCCTGCATTGATCCCGCCGCGGTCGTCCACGTGATAGAGGTTACCGACGAGGAGGCGACTGCGGGGACAACAACATCGGGATCAGATCCCTGGCCCTCCGAACGCGCCCAACCCAGCGATGCAACCAAGAGGGCCGACTCACTCCTGATCGGCCTCGATGACTGCGCTGTTGCGTCGCTGACGCGCCGCCAATTCCGCCAGTCCCTCCAACCAGGCAACGATTTCTTTCCAATCCTGCTGATTGTCGCCCGCGCCTCCTTCGCCCCCCATCACTTGCACGCGCTCAATCTCAGTGACAACCGCATCGATCGCTTCTTTCGTGATGTCGTTCCCCCCTCCTTCAAGAGCCTCGATCGGGATGGCCTCGGTCGCACGGACGAGCGTCGTCGAGTTGAGCGAACTTGCGCTGACTTGAGGGAGTACACCGGCCCAGAGAGCGTAGAGCGGGTCGGCGCTCTTTCTCGGAGGCACGTCAAGCTTGTTGTTGTGTGCCACTAAGCGCTGCAAAGCCGTCTTGAGAGCGTTTGAGGGCGGGACTGGCGACTTTGATGATGAACTCGTCGTTGAGGCTCGACTGCGCCTCGGCGCCTGGAAGGGCTTGTTGGGCAGAGCGGGGAGCGGGCCAGTACGAGAGCGACTCATCACGCTCGCTCGCCCGTGTCGCTACAGTAGCGCGGCGGCGAGAGTTGAAGAGGAAGAGGCGGAGAGAGGAAGTCAAGTCGCGCGAGATTGACTTTGCGCGTGGGCGCGTCAGCGTACGCATTTAGCTGGACGCGATCTATTTGCTATAGTCGCTAGTCTCGGGAAGATCCAACTTCGACTACCCCAAGAATTCTAGACTCTAGACCACGCACTCGGATCGGCAAACTCAAGCCGAGGAAACCTGCAGTAGACATCCGTGATAGTCATACACGCTCTCAACACCAGAGCAGGAACCTCTCTCTACTCTTCGTCACTATCAATATCGACCTGGATCTCTTCGTCCGGCAACGCGACCGCGCCGCCTGTCCTTGCCCTCCTCTCGCGCCACTTTTTCGCCACCCATCGACCGCCGTACCCCAACCCGACAAGCACGGCCGCCCAGAACGCGAGATTGATTATATAGGCCACGGTGCGCCACACGAGTCCGTGATGGCGCGGGTGTCGTCCTGGGATTTGGCCGTCCTCGGGCGGGTTGTCGATTGGGGGTTTGGCGGGAGGGGGAGGAGAAGGGCGGCTTGGAGAAGCGAGGTCGAAGAGGGACCGGAGGGTGGGTTCGCTCAGGCTTGTGATGAGTACGACCGAGTTGTGGGGCGCCGGAGGGAGCGCAGCGATATAAGGCTGGAGGTGCTCGTCTGCAGGGGGAAGAGCGGCCGTCGACTGATCAGCCACTCGAATCTGGATAGACTCCTCTCGCCCCCCCCCCCCCAGCTCACCGAGTGCCTTGGCCCATTCCGAACGCGGCGCCCCGTCCGGTACTCCATCGACGAGGACTTTCGAGACCCTGACTTCCTTGTTGGCGTCCCCCTTGCCGCACGAGGATCTCCACCCCTTTGCCCAGGCGAGAATAGTCCCTTCGGACGAGTTGGACTCTTTCACGTGCGTCGGAGCGTCGAGCCACTTGCGGGCGATGGAGCCGTTGTGAGAGGGCAAGAGGTCCAAGTCGGCATAGGCGAGGTCGGCGACCGAGAGGATTTCGAAAGTGCCACAGGCGTGAAAACCGGGGAGGAAAAAGATGTGGCCGATCTCTTGCGAGAAGCCGTCGTCGAGTCCGAGAAAGGCCTGCGTGCGTATACATGTCAGGGTCGCTTGTAATGCGCGCGAGTTGCTGGAAGTGCACGCACCTTTGGACTCGAGTAGGCGAACGAAGGGACGCGAGCATGCGGGAACGGCGAGGCGGCGACGGCGGCTGTTGCGGCTGCGAGTGCGAGTGCGAGTATAGCTGATGCAGAAGCTACTGAGGTGCGCATCGTGGCAGCAGCAGGTCAGGGGTGCAAGAGGAGGAGAGGACCGTCTCTCGGCCGAAGCTGATGACGACCACGGGCGCGAGGACAAGGGCTACGCAGAGCCGGGGATCGAGCGCGCGGTGCTGGCTAGTCGGGGGCCGAGCTGTGCCCTGCTCAACGCGTGTGTACGTGCACCTGTCTATGAGAGAGGAGGAGCTGCACCGCCTCACTCAACACGCTCAGCCGATGAGGTCGCCTTCTCCCGCGCGTCTGTAGAGAAGACAAGCTCACACGGGCACCGACGATGGCGTCCCTGGACCACAAGCCTCCGCCCGAACTGCTGAACGCGACCACCGTCTGTTCCCTCCTCGCGACCGTCGCTCTTCTCGCCGCTGCACTCGCTCTCGCACGCGCTCTCCTGCCACTCGGGACCTACACCGACACGATCAAGCGATGGACTTTTGTATGGCTCATCTTTGACGCCCTGATCCACTTGTGAGTCGGGGGGAACGAGGTCTGCCTTCCTCGGAAATCGGGGGGTTGACAAACGCCGCCTGCTCTACATATGAACAGCATCCTCGAGGGATCCTTCATCTTTTACTCGTTCCCGCGACCACGAACAGTCAACGCCGGAACTGGTCCGATGGCCTCGCTCTGGCGCGAATACGCCCTCGCCGATACGAGATGGGGCACGTCCGACGTTACCGTCGTCTCGATCGAACTCATTACCGTGTTTGGCGCCGGACCGCTCGCATTGATCTGCGCAGAGGGACTGCGCAGAGGCACGAGCGAAGCGTGGAGGCTGTGGATGTGAGTGCCCGTCGGGGGGGTTAACCAGTGCGTCCAGGTTCGTGTTCTTGCTTGCTGACTTTTCTACGCTTCTTCGTCCGTTCCGTCCGCAGCATCATCCTCTCGTACGTCCACTCTTGAACGAAGAAAGGATTCAGGTGTGACTCGGGAAAGCTGAACGTGATGCCCCCTGTACAGTGTCGGCGAGATCTACGGCGGTTGGATGACTGTAGGTTTTCTCGCCTTCCTCTCATACGAGCGCCGGTCCCGTTCGGAGAACTTGAGCTGATCATGAACCCGACATCTCTTCCTTCCATAGTTTGCACCAGGTGAGATTTCTCAAGACCTTGCCGCCAAGTCTCCGGCTTCGGAACTCACCTCGCCGCGATAACAGAATGGATCTCGGGCTCGCCATCGCTCAACACCTCGCACCCTCTGTACACCTGGGTGTACCTCGCCTTCTTCAACGGCCTGTAAGCCCTCTCTTTCGTTTTTTCCCCTTTTTCTTCCTCCGACTCACGAAAGAAACCTCGCTCAACTTTGCCCCCTTGTACTCGCGGAGCAGGTGGGTCGTCATCCCGCTGTATCTGATCTATGACTCGGGCAAAGTGATCCTCTCGGCGCTGGATCGCCAACAAGCGGGAAAGAAGACTGCTTAGGTTCGTTGTACCCTTTTCAAACGGAATTTGCAACGAGTCCAGCGTTCGCACATTTTCCGCTTCTTCGGATTGGACATTGGCAAGACGGTTGATTTGAATACTTCCTTTGTTCCAGAAAATCCTAGTTTCAACATCAACGACAGAGAGCAAACAGAATGATGACTACCTTGACGAACGATCCGATTCGAGCACGACTCTAGTGCGACAGGCGTCTAGATGGTGTACATGAAGTGCGGGGCCCTGTCAAAAAGCAAGCGGCGTCAGTTCACCGGTACTTAGGCGCAGAGCGAAGGCGCTAGCGAACCTGTCTCCGAGGTGTAGAGTCTCGGCGATCGACAAATCGCGGCCCGTCTTTTGTTCCTCGAGCTTGCGAGCGTTGGCCCGCTTGAGCAGGTAGGCGTACGTCGGAGCGGCGATGAGACCGATGACGTTGAAGCCGAGGACAACGCCGTCTGGGGTCGCGCGTTTTGGGAAACTCGTCAGCGTTTGAGCTCCGGGAAAAAGGGAAAGGAGAAATGTCTTTGCGACTGGGAGGAATACTCACGTCCGAGGTAGTAGTGCGGCTTGTCCTGCGTCCGGTAGACGTTCGACGAGGCGAGAGCACCCAAGTTACCGATTCCGATCTGGAATGCGGCTGCGGTCCAGGGAGAGCGAGAGGTTAAAAAGATGTCAGCTCTCGCGTTTCCGGGCAAGGAGGGTTTCGACTCGACTAGAATCGACTCACAGGAGATGGCGCGCTTGGTTTGACCACTCGTGTTGTTGGTCAACCATGTGACGGACGTGGGCAGACCGCCGTAGCTGTGCGGGCACGTCGGCGTTAGAATCGTGCGGTTTGAGAAGGTGAAAAAGCCGGGACCACTTACGCGCCCATCGCGATGAGGAAGAGTCCAAAGTATTTGACGCCGTACTGCGAACAGCAGTTAGTCAGAATGGAGAGTCCGTGAGGATGTGCCTGGTAGCCGAGGCGGGAAGGGGACCAACCGGAGCGGGGGTCACTGAGATCGCAAGTACGGAACTGCGAGTCAGCACCGGTCTCGGGGCGAGACCTGAAGGGGAAATGGGGAGAAGTAACGCACGGTTGATGATCAGGCCGAAGAAGCAGAGAATGAGATCCAACATCATGTAGCGGAAGCGAGTCTTTTGCCGGTCCGCCAAGATCGAGGTCACGACAACGAAGATGCACGCGACGGCATACATAGGTACGGTAAGAAGCTCTGCATGTAAGCAAATGCCAAGTGTCAGCTCGGATTTGGCGTCTGATGAAGACGGAGAAAGGTCGTCGTCCTCGGGTCGCGTCCAACGGGAAAACGACACTCGACCTCGCGGGAACGCTTGTGAACTTACGAACTTGAGGGCGTGTATAGCGCCCGAAAGCCTGGATTAAGCTGTCACGCATAATACAAAAGGTCAGCGAACGCCACCGCAAGTAGCCAGGGTTCTCGAAAGGCTCACGTCGGGGAGATCAAGGAGATGGCATAGAGGGGCACAACCACTGCAGGGCACAGACTGTTAGCTTGAATCAGACCTCTATGGTACAAGATACTCACCACCGAAGTAGTACAACACCGAGAGGTAGGTCTGCCACGACGTGAGCGCCTGCCGAACATAAGTCCACGAGACCTCCTCAGTCTCGCCGTGCACGCCCGAGTCGATCGCCTTCTTGTAGATGAGCCAGTCCGCTTCCTCCTTCGTGAGCCACTTGCAGTCCTGCGGGTAGTCCGAGATGGCCCAGAAGGACGCAATGCCGGCGACGAAAGTGGCGAGACCCTCGAGCTGACGAGGAACGAGATGGTCAGTCGGACGTTTCCTCGGTGTCGCAGAGTGGACTGTGGCGATACTCACGATGAAGATCCACCTCCAGCCTGCGTAGCCGCCGACGCCAGACATGAACCCGATGCCGTAGGCGAGAAGGCTGCGATCGAAGCAAGACGTTAGATGCACGAAAATCTTGTGGAAGCCAGGGCAGTCACCATCCGAGACTTACCCACTGAAGGCTCCCGCAAGCGTAGCGGCACCGAAGAAGAAGGCGACACGGGACTGCGAGCGGTGGCGAGGGTACCAGATCGAGAGGTACAAGATGACACCCTGCAAAAAGCGCGTCGTCAGATGGTGTTGCCTCCTACCGCACAGTGGTCGCGTCTCGACAACGCACCGGGAATAGACCGGCTTCGGCGACACCGAGAGCGAGACGAGCCGCGAGCAAACCGCCGTAGCTCTGGACGACGCCCATCAGAGTCATGACGATGGCCCAGGTAGTCGTGACGAGGCCCTGGATGCGGTGCAGATTTGTTCGTGAGCCAATGCGCTCAACGTGTAGAGGAGAGATGCAACTTACGAGCCAGTGACTCGGGCGACGGAACTTCTTCATGATCTGATCGCCGCAAAAAAGCCAACTGTCAGCGGGTTCCTCAGCCTGGACGGGGCCAAATCGTCTCACCAAGTTCGCCGGGACTTCGCACAAGCAGTAGGTGATGAAGAAGCAACTCAGAGTCGTCTGCGAGAAACGCGTCAGCTGACAGGCGCGATCAGAGGTCGGAAAGAGAACTTACGTTGAATTGTTGCGAGTTCATGTTGAGCTCCGCCTCGAGACCCTCAATGCGAGCGTTTCCGATGTTTCCTCTATAAAGGATCTTCGTCAGGATGCGGCTTGAAGGACTTGAAATAGGGAGCTGCGTACCGGTCCATGAAACTCAGGCTACGACGGCAGTAAAAAGGACGTCAGCAAAACCCAGCGTGGGCGACGATTCAGAAGCTCGAACTCAACAGGTAAAGCAATCTGCACGGTACGTAGCGAGTTAGTATCCTGTCCGCAAGGCGAGCATGTGGAGGGCTCGAGAAGTAACGTACGAGAGAATGGGCATGATTCGGTAATCGACTTTGCGGTAGAGTTTGTCCTCCTGTGTTTTCCAAAGCAGCGAATGAGCCCAGCGCTGTGAAGCACACAGTTTGAACCGCAACGCACCTCCTCCGGCGTGAACATCCGCGCGGGCGGTTGGATGGACGATTCAATCGGCACTGCGTCAGACTTCTCGACATGGTCGGTCCGGTACTTCTCGTCCTCAAGCGTGTGGTTGCGTTCGACGTCGGCCATGGCGACGTTGAGCAAAGATGTAGTAGTGTAAGATGCAGAACCAGCAAATAGAGGGAGGGCCAGACAAGCCAGCAACAATGAGCCCGTGGGGGATACGAGAGAGGAGCGGAGTGCGCCCCGCAAGAAGCCGGGGTCTTCGGAAGCTGACGGTCAGAACGGCCAAATTGTCCGCAGTTGCTGTTTGCGCATGCATCTCCCGGAGCTTCTTTAGCTCGCCGAACGCGGCAGCGGCGAACGCGCGTGGAAGGGGGCGGCCGGAAGAGTTCCGCCAAGGAAGATAGGCGGCCGATCGAGACGTGGGGTTCCAAAATGAGATATTGCAGCTCCACCTGCAGTCGATCGCGCTCGTTCCGTCGGCACGATGTTACGTATGTATGCCAGTCGTAGAATACTGGGTAGCCCTGCGAGGCAGAGCGTGCTCATACACCTTGCTCAGACTAGTCAAAGGCTCTCTCACAGCGAGCTTGAAGCTTGTGCTTGTTTCTAGAGTGCTCCTCGAAGCGGCGCACATTAGCGCGCAAATCCTCCGGCCAGGAGCGTGCTCCGGATGGGTGCATCCGCGAGCGTTCCGACGAACGACGGGATGCCTCCTCGAGAGCCCTCCGTGGCACCGATGCGCCCTGCAGCAGCTTTTGCTGACGTTGTGATCGGTCGACGTAAGCAAGCGCGCTGACGCAGCAGCGTGGGTCATCGCACCCATGGCTCTGAGAAGGCCATGCCTTCGTAGAGACACGGCGATCGCTGTTCCGCGATCCCTGGCAGCTCGCGCAACGTACGTTATAGACACGTACTCGTATAAAAGACAGTCGCAGCTGACAACGCCGAGCCTCCGCTGATGAGCGAAAGCTGGTCATTGAGGAGGCACAATCTGATTATGCCGCGTTTGTCGGCGCAGGCTGTCTGTATTTGAAGAATTATGTAAGGCCTCGCGCGCACTTCCGACCTGCGATAAATACTGTACAGGCGACACGCAATACATAAATACATTCCGACGGCACGAGCTACGGACTTGTGCGAGCTGTCCGCCGCCGCCGGTGGTGCTTGGTATTCGAACAAAGCACTGGCAGCTTGCTGGCAGTACAGTAGCGGCATTTGAAGCTTGCCAAGATTACAAGGAACGCTGCAGGTCCCAGCTTTCCCGATGCTTGCACATAGTTAGCCGAAAGGTATACTTGGCATCTGTAGTCTTGTCCGTTTTCCTGTGCTGTGTGATGAAGAGGGGAATAGGTGGAGACAGAGTCGTCGGTGACTCGTCGAGTGGTGTTGCGCGTCTGACAGCAAGGAGTGGCGTCTTCCGACAAGGACGGGGCGGAAGCTGTTCCGCATTGACGTCCATAGGAAGCATCGCTCTGGTCGAACCATCTCGAGGTTTGAGCGTCCATGCTGACACCGAGGATTCTCGATAAAGATCTCTGGCCGGAGTACATCGCGCTCGGCAGCGGCGGTGTCTGTACACGCGCTTCCGCCATAACGCCTTGGAGCCCTTTGCTCACGGTTGACTGCGAAATCGTTCGCTCCGAGTTCGCCAAGACCAGGCAGCAAGAGGAGGAGCTACAACCTCGCCAAAGCTTGAAAGCTATCGCCATCGCTAAAGCGATCGGAAGGAACTCGAAGCCGAGTATGTAGGTCGAGCTTGAGCAAACAAAGAGCCCGACGCTGGAGCTTCAGAGCTACAAAGTGCCAGCGAGACGGAGCGAGACGGAACCTGTCGTGCCGCGAACAGCGTGGCGAGCGCGCGTGTCAAGTGACTGACGGAGGGGAGGTGCGCGGCTGGAACACCCCGCGCAGCTCGCACGAGCGAGTGACAAAATTGAATTTCCGAATGTCCTCTCACCTTCGGAACAGCACACGATGGGCAGCAAAGTGGTCTACACGGGCGACCCAGCGAAAGCCCCTGCAGCGAGTCAGACGGCGCCCCCTCCGCTGCCGCCACCGCCGCCGTACTCTCCAGCTCCTTCAACAAGCGCCAGCGCTCCTCCAGCCGGACTCCGCGTTCCTTGCTCGACCTCGACGCCGTTCCCGCAGGAGCTCGCAGGACCGGCACCGTTGCGCGATCTCGATGGGAGTCCAGTCTGGGTCGCGAGTGCCCTCTTCAATGACGGTTCGGTGCGCACGCGTTTAGCGTCCATGTGGGGCGGTGCAAAAAAAGAGGGTGGCGCTGACCCAGAATCGCCGCTTCCACAGGCTGTGCACCCGTGTAAGATTGCTCGCGGCAGAGTCAAGATTTCGTATGGCGGCGTAGAGAGGGATCACGAGGTGCGTGAAGGAGCTTGGCGGACTGCTCGGGGATCGCCATGCTGACCACGCGGACGCACTCGCAGGGTCGATACGATATCCTGCCCATCACAGACGACATGGAGTGGGTACCTGCAGGGTATGGCGAACTTCCGAAAGGCCGAAGGCCGGTCGAAGGTGTACGTGCTCGAAGGCGTGCGCGCGCACACACTCCGCAGCTTCCTTGACGTACCTGACTCTCCTACCCGAATGTGCAGGGTTTCGAGTCAAATGGCGGTCATCTCTATCACGCTCTCGCTACAATCGATGGCGTCCAGGTACCGGGAAAGACTGGCTCCCATCTGGCAAGTCCCACAACTCGGAGCCTACTCTCGCTCGCTGCTCAAATCCGCAGCATCGCAAAAGTCTTGCGGCTGCTAATACCTCTTTTGCCACCCACAGCACGGTGCCAACTTCCCTTGGAGCGGTGTCGAGATGGTTTACGAATGCGGCTACAGCGTCCTGTGCTGGAAATAACGATCAGCGCCTCCCTTTTCCCTCGTGTTTCTTTCCTTCACCATTGTTTCCACTCCAGTCTCGGTTCCTCTCCCCCGTCCATATCATTGTTGTTCTAACATTTCCGAAGCGCAATGCAGCCTCCATCGAGTCCTTTCTCGCCTGTCCCGCGAGGTTTCGATCTCGATGTCTTTGCCCGGATCGGCCTCATCTGTCTCCCGGCTCATATCGGGCTGTCGCAGGTACTTTCGTCAACGCTCAACATGACGACTGTATCCGTGCTGCGCGGTAGAGCAGATCCTGGCGAGGGCATGTACGCGGATCTTCGCTCGCTTCCGACAATCCGGCGAGAATCGACATAATGCGACATTCGCCTTGCCCCGAAGAGACGCCATCGTGACCGGTCACTGCAGTTGAAAACGCACTAGACCAGACGATCCCGGATTTGCACGTTTTGTGCGTTTCCTTGACCAAGGCCTGCTCTTACTCGCCATTCGCGACTTCCACTGCGCTTGCCTCCCTCGACCTCGAGAAGCTTCATCTTGGTCCACTCATGCCGAACGCCTCGAGCGGGATCACAGGGACTGCCTTGCTCAATATGATCCGCTCGGGCGGTAAGAGTCTCGCGTCAGACACTCTCATGAAGGCGTCCAGCGGGTTTCAAGAGCGCTGAGCCTCCTGCCACAGCGACAATTCGGACAACTCCCGGTTTGACATCTATCGGCCTTGCGCCATTGTGCGTCGGTCGAAGACAAGATACGCACACAGGGCGTAACACCTACGGCCCGTCGAACGGTCCGAACTCGAGTCTGCGCGCTTTTCGCCTCCAAGCTTCGTGCAGCTCGTCTCGACGCGGTGTATCTCGAGGTCCGTCTTCGGAGGCATCACATAATCAGAGTGAGTATGTAGCAATGGAGAGATGGGCGCGATCGCACCACTGTGGACAAGAGGTGGTCCGATGCGGAGGCTTTTGCGTTCTTTGGTGGCGTTGGGGACCGTTTTGACGTTTTCGCTCCAATGCAGGCGCGGTGCATTTTCTCGGCCGACTTTCCCTCACTGTGAGCATCTCCATGCGCATTGCGGTCGTGCCGATCGATGTCGGGGCAAATGATCGAGAGGGTCAAGCTACGTCCTTCAGTCGTCTCACTCTCGCAAGCCACGGAGAATGTGCCCGGAGACGAGGCCTGCCTGTCCTCCTTCTGGGAGATCGTGCAAAAATTCTCAATGGAGACTCCGGAAGCAAAACTACGCCGAGCGACTTTGCGCAGACTGAAAGAAGTGTGATGTTTTGTGTGCGAACCACTGGCATCGGTGTTCAGCTCCTGGCATTTTCCGCTTGTCGCAGCGGACCTGCAATACTAGGCATGCTAGACTTGTAGCAGCAGTCTCTAGTGCGTTCTGACTGCTTTGGAGGTGTGTATTGCGGGAGCTAAGCGGCGCCTCGGTTTGTCTCGTCTCTCTCTCTTCTGCTCTTGTGACGGCTGCCTCTAGTCTAAAGGACTACCTTGCCCCTTGTCGCGCCTGTTCGCTAGACTCAAGGTCTCGCTGTACGGTGCTACACACGCTCGCGTACGGTCCACAGACTCGTTCGCGACTCTCGTCTCGCCCCCACCAGCCAAACTCGTCGAAACCCGGGCGTCGCATACGCACCGCCGGATCAGATCGAAGCTACTCGCAGTCGCATCCGACTAACGCCAAACCCGCACTCGCGTCTCGAGTAAGCGGTCTACGCGCAGCAGGTAGTGTGTTGACGATGGAGGTGCGTCCGTTTCCTCAAACCCGGTGCGGTCATCCTCGACACAGAGACGACTGGGGCGGGGGCGAGCTTGAAGGGTAGGAAGAGATGGGTCTTTGGAGGTCAATGGAGGCAGCGCACATCGCCCAGGAGAAGGAGAAGGGGCGGGAGAGGCCTCGCAAGTGGGCCATGGTTGGACGAGGTTCGAGGGGGCGAACCCGACTCGCGCTGCTCCCTGCGAGGGTACAGGCAGACAGGGACGAATGGGTCGAGAGGCACACGGCATGAAGTGCGACTGCGCATCTTCGGCGTTGCGCTATAGAGGCTCCGATGTCCCCCTCCTTCAACCTCGAGCATGTCTTCCATCGACCGCGTGGCTGACCTATCCCTGTGACGCGCATCCTGCAGGCTATTCTCGACTTTAACCAGCCGCTCGATGTCGCGCTGCTCGACCAGGTCGCTCAGGTCTTTTTGACCGGCGCCGGCGCCCAGGTGAGCAAGACGAAAAACAAGGGCCTTCGCCCTCGCCTCGCCCCGGTCCTGCTTCCGAGAACCTCAATAGAATCATACTAATTGCTCGCTGTCTCTTGCGAATCCACAGCAACAACAAGCGTCGACCGTCCTCGCTCAGTTCCAGGAACACCCCGATGCTTGGCAGCGCGTGCCCGCCATCCTCGAAACGTCGAGCAACACCCAGACCAAGTACATCGCACTGCAGATCATGGACCGACTCATCAAGACGAGGTGGAAGGTCTTGCCCGAGGAGCAGCGGAGCGGGATCAGGAACTTTGTCGTCCAGGTCATTGTCAAGACGAGTTCGGACGACGCCACCATGCGCCGCGAAAAGAGCTTCCTCAACAAGCTCAACTTGATCCTCGTTCAGATCCTCAAGCAGGAATGGTGCGTTCCTTTTCGGGTCTTGCCCTCACACGAGAAGCTGCGCTCTTTTGCCGAGTCGGGTGCTAAATCGTTTGCCCCCCTCTCCTCAGGCCTCACAACTGGCCGACCTTCATCCCCGAGATTGTCTCGTCGTCACAAGCCAACGTTTCGATCTGCGAAAACAATATGGTCATCCTCCGGCTCTTGTCGGAGGAGATCTTTGAGTACTCGGCCGAGCAGATGACGACGGCAAAGACCAAGGAGCTCAAGGCGCAGATCGTGAGTCGGCGCTCCCCGTACACTCATCTCCGAGACTACATCGTGGTGCCTTCTGCGCAGCACGTTTGGCTTGGTGCGTATTTTGCCTGAGTGCTGACTCAACACGCCCTGTTTTGCCAACAGTGCCAAGAGTTTGCCGAAGTCTTTTCGCTCTGCGTCGAAGTGCTCGAAAAGGCGGACAAGGCGTCGCTGATCAAGGTGACTCTCGAGGCGATGCTCCGCTTCTTGAACTGGATCCCGCTCGGCTACATCTTTGAGACGCCCGTGATCGACCACCTCATCGGCCGCGTGAGTCTCTCTCTTCATTCTCGTTGACCCTCGATACGTGCTGATCTGGAGCGTGCTCCCCTTCCCAGTTCCTCGAGGTGCCCGAGTTCCGCAACGTCACGCTCAAGTGCTTGTCCGAGATTGGCGGCCTCCAGATCGGCCCCGAGTACAACCAGAAGTTCATCATCCTCTTCAACATGGTCATGACCTCGGTCAACAAGATGATCCCGCCTTCGACTGGTGCGTGTTGTTCCTTCGGGCGAATTCGAACCCAGGTCTGATGCGCCGCCCCTCGTTGCAGACATCGCCGGCGCGTACGAGAACTCGTCCGACTCGGACCAGGAGCTCGTGCTCAACCTCGCCCTCTTCCTGACCAACTTCCTCTCGGCGCACGTCACGATCCTCGAAACGCCGAGTCACCGCGACGTCCTCCTGAACGCGCACCTCTACCTGATCAAGATCTCGCAAGTCGAGGAGCGCGAGATCTTCAAGATCTGCCTCGAGTACTGGGCGAAACTCGTCGCCGACTTGTACGACGAGATGCAGAAGTTCCCGGGCGGGGAACTCGCAGCGGCGAACCCGTTGCTGAACCTGGGTGGGTTCGGGGGGCCGGGCGCGAGCGGCGCGCAGCCGGGTCGGAGAGGGATCTACACCGAGGTGTTGTCCAACCTGCGGTTGGTCATGGTCGAGCGGATGGCCAAGCCAGAAGAGGTGCGTGAGAAGAGAGAGAGTGCGCTAAGCTTCGGAAAGCCGCGCTCACCTCGTACTCCGCTCGCCACTCACTCAGGTCCTCATCGTCGAGAACGAAGAGGGAGAGATCGTTCGCGAGTTCCTCAAGGACACGGACACGGTCGTGCTCTACAAGAGTATGCGCGAGGTCCTCGTCTACCTCACCCACTTGGATGTCGTCGACACCGAGATGATCAGTGCGTTTTTTTTTGTTTTACGCTTCTCGAGCGTCTGTTCTCCCTTCGCCTTCGCACGCGCTGATACAGGATCGCGTCTTCCCGTTCAGTGACGGAAAAGTTGTCGAAGCAGGTCGACGGGTCCGAGTGGTCTTGGGCGAACTTGAACACGCTCTGCTGGGCTATCGGATCCATCTCGGGCGCGATGAACGAGGAGACGGAGAAGCGCTTCCTCGTCACCGTCATCAAGGGTGCGTCTTGGCTGCTTGAACCCTTGACACACTCGCTCGTCATTGACCTTCTCTGTCCCGTCCGGATAGACTTGCTCGGCTTGACCGAGATGAAGCGCGGCAAGGACAACAAGGCGGTCGTGTAAGTTGCATTCGACGGAACACCGCTCACGCCTGTTGGCTCACGCACACGCCCAACTGCGCGCAGTGCTTCCAACATCATGTACATCGTCGGGCAATACCCGCGCTTCCTTAAGGCGCACTGGAAGTTCCTCAAGACGGTCGTGAACAAGCTGTTCGAGTTTGCGCACGAGACGCACGAGGGTGTCCAGGACATGGCTTGCGATACCTTTATCAAAATCGCGCAGAAGTAAGTCCATCGTGTGCTCTCCTTCGGAGCGATCGCGCCCGCAACTGACTCGAACCGCTTTGCCCCCCCCCCCCCCCCCCAGGTGTCGACGACACTTTGTGATGCAGCAGTCGGGCGAATCGGAGCCGTTCATCGACGAGATCCTGCGCAACCTACAGCGCATCACGTCGGACCTCTCGCCACTGCAGATCCACACCTTCTACGAGGCGGTCGGCTACATGATCTCGGCCCAGCCGAACAAGCCGCAGCAGGAGCAACTGATCGCGAACTTGATGGCGGCGCCGAACGCGGCGTGGGACAGCTTGATGGCGCAGGCGGCGCAGAGCGGGACCGAGATTCTCTCCGACCCCGAAAACATCAAGATCCTGTCCAACATCCTCAAGACCAACACAGCCGCGTGCTCTTCGATCGGCACCTTCTTCCTCCCGCAACTCGCTCGCATCTACATGGACTTGCTCGGCCTCTACACGGCCGTGTCGGGCATCATCTCGGCGACGACGGCCGAGCAAGGGCTGATCGCGACCAAGACGCCCAAAGTCCGCGGTTTGCGCACAATCAAGAAGGAGATTCTCAAGCTCGTCGGCGAAACCTACATCCGCAAGGCGGAAGATCTCGAGCAGGTCAACCGTGACCTGGTTCCGCCTCTCCTGGAGGCCATCCTCGGCGACTACAAGCAGAATATCCCGGCAGCACGAGACGCAGAGGTCCTCTCGACTTCGGTCACGATCGTTTCGCGCCTGGGCGTAAGCTGCTCTCCTTTCTCACGAGTTTGTGTACCGGACACTGACCTCTCGTGGGCAGCCTCTGATGACGGACAAGGTCCCCGCTGTCTTGGACGCCGTTTTCGAGTGCACGCTCGCGATGATCAACCAAGACTTGACCGAATATCCCGAGTGAGTTTCGAGTCCGTTCAACTCGACGCGCCATGTGCTGAATCATCTCTATCCGACAGACACCGCGTCGCCTTCTTCAAGCTGCTGCGAGTCATCAACCTCAACTGCTTCGACGCGCTGCTCAAGCTCCCGCCTCAGCAGTTCAAGCTCATCATGGACTCGATCGTCTGGGCGACGAAGCACACGATGCGCGACATCGGCGACCTCGGCCTGATGATTTGCGTCGAGTTGATCGACAACGTTGTCAGCGCCGGTCCGGCCACCTCGAACGGCTTCTTCCAGGCGTACTACCTCGCGCTCCTGCAGGACATGTTCTTTGTCCTGACCGACGCCGACCACAAGTCGGGCTTCAAGTCGACGGCCCTCGTGCTCGCACGCCTCTTCAAACTCGTCGAGCAGGGCGACATCCAGGTTCCGCTCGACCCGGCCGCACCGTCCAACCCGGCGTTCGTCGCCGAGTACACGGCCAACTTGCTCAAGTCGGCATTCCCGCATCTGCAGATGACGCAGATCACGGCCTTCATCGCGGCCCTCCGGGAGCAGTACGGAGACTTTAACAAGTTCCGCATCACTCTCCGCGACTTCCTCAGTGAGTTCCCGTGTCGTCGATCCCGGTTCCCCGGCGCGTGTCCTCATCAGGTTCTCTCCCCTTCTTGCAGTCTCGCTACGCGAATTCCAAGGCGAGGAAGCGACCGACATCTATCAGGAAGAGAAGGAAGAGCAGGCCAAGATCAAGAAGGAGGAAGAGCAAGCTCGTGCCGCGGCGGTGCCGGGAATGAGTGCGTCTGATTTGCATTTGTGGCAGCAAGTGGATCAGACGAACTGACAGATTTTCTGTGGCGCAGTCAAACCTTCCGAAGCGATGGCCGGTGACGAGGAGGAACTCTGATGTGGCATGTCGGCATGGCGGATCCCGTCTCTCTCTCTCTCCTCGCGGACTTTAGTACATTATCCTTCTTCCCGTTTCGTCCTCTCGCGTGTACCTTGTCCGCAGAGGCTTTGTAATCATTCTCGCAATACAGCTCATTCTTCGTTCATGAAACAGTGCTGACGGGCACGAGGAGGGAAGGAAGCAACCAAGTGCAATGCAGTTCGAACTCGAGTGTCTGTGGGTAAGCGAGACCAGGAGAGCAAAAGGAGGGACTATGAGACACGGTAAGTGGAGAGAGAGAACATGGGTTTGGATACGATCGTTGACAAGCCGAAGGATGAAGAGAATGTCAGTGGTGAGGGCGGGGGAACCATGCGAAGGGGTCGTTAAGGGGTCGGTATGCAGAGAATCAGGTGTGACGAGAAGTGCACCAAATCAGAGGTTTGCGCGTCTCTCGAAGGGAATGTACAGAAGTGTAACAAGGCCGGCAGCAGGAGGGGGGTTTCTAGACTGCCGCGGGCGTAGGTGCAGGAGTCGGCTGGAAGACGACAGTCGCAGTCGACTTGAAATTGCGCTTCATGCGAGCTCCGTTACCGGCGCAGAAAGCCGTAGTCGGGATCGCGACACCGGCGCCGGACCACGCGTTCGGGTACGAGCAGCCGGCGACCGGCGTGTAAAAGCTCGCCGAGTCGGAAGGCTGAGCCCAGCCGTTTCCGACGTCGACGCTGCTGGACGCGTACCCGTCCGGGAACGACGTCGGCTGCGGCGGCGGCGGCATCGTGTAGACGCTAGCGGTCTGGGTGTAGGTCGGCAAGTTCGAGACCGGCGTCAAGTACGGACCGGTCGAAGCTCCGGCACCGATCGTCGCGGGCGGCCATTGCGAGTACTGGGCCGACATGGTCTGGTTGACGATGCGGCCGGCGCCGGATCCTCCCGTCATCCAGGCGCTGAGCGAAGGAGCCGCGGTACTCTCGTAGGTGATGCCCTGCGCGGCGGCGAGCGACGGACAAACGCCGACCGCGGTCCGAGGGTTCGACGGAACCCAACCCTCCGCAAGGCCGAGCTGGTAGTTCCACATCGGGTTGGCGATTTCGCCCATCGTGCTCGAGTAGCCCGTCTTCCAAGTCCAGAAGAAGAAGTGCTGTCGGGGAAGGGAACCAGTATCAGTACCACGGAATCTTGTCTGGGTCAAGATCGACTGACCTTGAGAGCGTCCATGTGCGCCTCGGCGACCATGCGCAAACCGTCCTTGGTGGTCTGGTTCCACGATTTCCAGTCCTGCAGATCCATTATTCGCCGAATCGTCAGCCTCGCGCGCGTCTTGTGCCAACGTAAGTACGCGGACCGGACGCAAGAGACTCACGTTCCAAGGGTCACAGCTGCCGACAGCGTCAAATTCGGGTTTGATGGCAGGCTGGCCCGGGATGTAATACGTGCCGTCGTAGCGGTTGCCGTTACCGACATTGTTGAGCCACTTGCCGCAGTCGTTGACTGCGAGGGTGCGTTCAGACCAGATCAGCTTTCTCTTCACTCCAGGCCGACCCTGGAAAGAAGAGGCTAGTAGCAACGCACTCGCAAGGGACCACTCTGCGCCGAGCGTGACTCCGAAAGCGTTCGTCGAGCTGTTGAGCGGTCCAGCCCAGTAGCTGCACGGCTACAGGATTGAACGTCGAAAGAGTCAGCCTTGTTGTAACGAGGCAGCCGCCGACGAAGGAAGGGGAGGAAGGGACTCACGAGCGTAGCCTGGTAACCGAGACCCCAGTTGTTCGGGTCCGCAAAGCACAAGTAGCGATGCGAGTCGATCGCGACGCGGTCCCAGCCGTTGAGGAACCCGTTCCAGCCGCCGGCAGCGACCGGCGCCGCGAGCGACGAGAAGCCGTCGTGGAAGGCGATGAAGGGACCTTTGCCTTTACCGACGCCGGTGATGTCGCGCATCATGTTGTACGTCTCGAGGTAGCTGTATTTGCGACAACGGGCGATCAGTATCAGCAGGTAGGAAGAAAGAACGCGGATTCGCCCAAAGAGACACGCACAAGGAGCGGAGCGGGTCCATGCCGATCGAGGCGGCGTACGGCTCGTTCATGATGGAAAACATGGGGACGACGTTCTTGTACTGATCTTGCGAGATGAACTCGGTAATCGTGCGGATGTAGTCGAGCGTCCTCTGCGCGTTCGCGACGCCCATGACGCCGGCGAGGAAGTTGATACTCCCCTGCTTGCCCGAGTGGTTGTACCCGTTCTGCGAACCGGGGATCGCGTGAAAGTCGAGGTTGACGCGGAGGCCGTACTTGCGCGCCCACTCGAGCGCCTTGAGGAGATACGTCCACGCGACGCCCTGCAGGAACGGTTCGCCGTCCCAGGTCTCGATCGCCCACCAGCCGAACGGGATCCGGACCCAGTTGAGACCGGCGGCTGCAATCTCGGCGAAATCCTTCTCGGTGATGAACGTCTCGTAGTGCTCCGTCATGGCGTTGGTCAAGTTCGAGCCGAGCTGCTCCGAAAGAGTCCACTCGTCGATCGCCGGGTTGGTGGTCGCGTTCGGGTTGGCATAGTCGGTCGGCGAGTTGAACCGCTCAAACATGCCCGGAACGATAAAGGGCTCGAGGACCAGCCATCTGCGCGCGTAAGCGGAAGTGTGAGCGCGAGTTCGCAAACCGCAACAACTTCGTGCGCTGCAGAAAGTTTTCGCAGCGATCGAACTGGCTGAAGGGCGCGCTCCGAGACTCACCCTCCGATGTTGACGCCGGCAATGCGGTTGTTGACATAGTCCCAGTCCTCGTTCAAGGCCGGAACGTCGCGCTGTGGGCGAGCCGTGTCGTTGAAAGGGATCGAGACCCAGTAACCGCCTACGGAGAAGGGGGGTTGTCAGCCCGCGATCCTCCGAAAGCAGAACGGAAATGACAAGATTGTGGACACACCAAAGTTGTTGAGGTAGGTAAAGTTGGAACCGTCCTGGAGGAAGACGACGCTGCCGTTGCCACCGTACGGCGCCGTCTGCCAATTGGCGACCGGCGTCGCCGCCGTCGGGATCCCTTCCTCCGTCCCGTCATTCGCACTTGTCGTCGACGTCGCCGCCGGCGCCGCCGCATTAACCTTGTTGGACGAATCGGAGCTGTCTCGACTCTTGACGATCCCGACGGGGATCGCGATCGCGGCGATCACGACGAGCAACGCGCCGAGGGCGAGGAGCCATTTCGCGGGGGTCGATTTGCGAGACCACCAACCGCCGAGACCACCGCCACCGGGACCCGTCCGACGGGGTCCACCGAGAGGGTCATAGTCTCCCGTGGCGGCGGCGTAATTCTTCTTGCGGAGGGTGCCGTCGCGTGCACCGGTACCTCCACCGGCGAGGACTTCCTTGTCGCCGAGGTAGCTGTCACTCCTGCCGGCTTGGGCGCCGGGGGGACCGTTGCGGTACATGATCTGGTTCAAGTTGGCGCTCGAACCCCAGTCGGTACTGCCGCTGCCGATCCCGCCGTTGACCGATCCGCGATCCGAAGGCGAGTACCTCCCGCTCATTTCACCCCCGTGGTGGGGGTAATCGTTGCTGCTCGCGGGCGGGTCATAAGCGCCTCCGGTCGCGGTTCCAGGTCTTGAGTTGGGCATGCTAGCCCTGAACGGATCCCTCGCGGAAAAGTCACTCGCGGTACTCGGCGTGCGACCGTGATCGCCGAGGTACGAAGGTGGTCTCTGGGGCTGTGGCGGGTGTTGGGCATACGTCGGCGAGACGACTTGAGGGGTCTGGGGTGTGATGGACCGGATCGGCGGGTACGCTCCGTCCGAGAGGGGGATCGAGGCGTACAAGTCGGCGGAAGAGCGCTGCTGCTGCGCGGGGTTACGGCCCGACATCGAGTTTCGCGCGCGAGGGCGTGCCCAAAGGGGTTTTTCGTTACTTCAAAAGAGTCGTTCGTTGGTTTGGGGTTTCGTCTCGAGCTCGTCTCGTTCCTTCGTGCCACGGGGTCCGGACCGAGTCTGTCGACGTGTAGCAAGCAACGGTCAGATTCAACTGTACGGTGCACACTTGGCTCTAGCGCCGGCGTGGGAGAGAATCGGAAGAAGGAAGGAGGTGCCGAGCGATGCGATGCACCGACCCCGCGGTCTCGCGCGGTCGACGAGAGCTTCGAGCGGGCACCGGACGACTCGGAGGAGGGACTCTAGCTGTGTAGGAAGCTTGCTATGCACCTGCCTCTGCCTCTAGTACGAGACGAGGCTCGGTACCTCCGTCGCGGGGGTTCGAGGGTCGGCTGCACCGCACCGCACCGCACGCGCGCACTCGCACCTCGACACGCACACGCGGGCACGGAGGGGCGTAGGAGGGAGACGAGTGTAGACTGACCTGAGTGTCTTTGTCACTCGTGTCGAGCGAGTGCGTGAGCGGGAGGACGAGTCCTTCGAGACTCACTCGAAACTCGACTTGGACTTGGCGCGTTCGGATCGCCGTCGATTTCGCGTAATTAAATTCCCCTGAGCTGCAGGTCTTTCTTTGTGGAGAGAACAGCTGTACTTGCAACAAGAACAAAAGCCCGCTGTACACTCCGTTGGCGTGGGCTCGGGGGGAACACCGTAAGGCCAAGACCTCTTTTCTCGCGTCCGGAAACTCGAGCAAAAAGGAGAGCTCTCGGCGCATGCCTAATCGAGGCGAAGGGGCTCTCGGAACCCACAGGATCAGTAGCCGTACAGACAAGTTAGTCGTGGTAATCTGAGCCCCCTGGCAAGATTGCACGCGACCGCCGGCCTCCTTTGCAGCGCGCCGCGAGGTGACTTCTCGAGTCGAGTCGGGCTCCGAGATCGACCGGTTTGCAGCTTCCATTCGGGGCGTATTTTTTACAGACAACAAGTTAGAGGAGAGAGAGAGAGAAGTCAACAAACACGAGTGCAGGGGTGGATGAGCGCGGGCGAAGCTGAAGAAGAAGAAGAAGTTGAGTGGAAGCTTGGCCCTCTCGTCCTCGAGCCCTCGCGTCCGGCGGCGGCTCCATCCAATGGGGACGGTCACGCCCTCGTCGCCCTATAGTAACGAAAAGAGGTCGTCAAGTCGCGTGCTCGTTTTCTTCGATCCCAGTCGAGAAAGGCAATAGGACCGAGGCGCGCCGGAGACTGGGGTCGGTTGGAAGTCGCGCAGAGAGAGACCTGCAGCGGCAGCCTCTTTCACTGTTGCTGCGCCGCTTGCTCCTTGCGTCGTTGAGTCAATTTGGGATCCAAAAAGGTACGGTGGCAGCTGTGTGGCGGTAGCGCGCGCGAAATGCCGCGTCTCGAGATCAGTAGGTGCGAGGGCGACGGTCAAGCGGCGGCGGCGGCGGTTTCGAATAACAGAGGAGGGAGGGGCTGCAGCCGCCCACACGCGATAGAACTCACTTTGTGCAGTTGTAGAACAGGGTCATGGACGTCTGGGCTCGTCGACCTTGATCACCGAAAAAGACGCTCCTGTTTCCGGGCCGCATCAGAAGTCAGCGCGCACATTCGAGCACACGTTCCGGGCTCCCTCTCTTTCACCCGGCAGTGGTTTAGTGACGGGGATGAGAGGACGCGTACTCTTGGTGACCGCTACGGAGCGCAAGGTCAGGAGGGAAGAGGGATTCGGTGACTGGGTCAGTCAGTCGCCACTTTGCAAGGTCCCGAGAACAGGGAAAGGCGGCATCAAGTTACCATCGCGGGCACGTGATGTTGCTCCGAGGCTGTGTGGGTGTCGCCGTGGTCAACAACCGAAGGGATTGAACCTCGTAAACTATGCGCGCAGACTGACCAGTGTCGGATCCGTTTCGAGATCCTGCGTCACGCCGGCCGTCTCTCTGCGCGCGCGGGTATCACTCGAGTCAGCGCCCCGAGAGAGAGGACTTGCAAAGGGAAAGACAAACGTACTTTGCGGCGACGATTAAGTCGTGTTTATAGACGCAAGGGTTGTGGGTCTCTTCCTCGTACGGGCAGTTGCGGCACGCGTACATCAAGACGTGGTGCACCTTGTCCTCCTGTCCCAGCCCGCGGCTCCCCAGTCAGTATCCTGGATGGACAGTGCCTCTCGCCTGGTGACGAGGCGCCTCTCACCCTCGGGTAGAGCAAGTTGTTGCTGTGGGGAGGGAGAGGAAGAGTGAGTCGCAGAGGGCGGCGGAGCAAGAGGGCGGGAGATGGCAGCGCACCACTCTTTGCAGAACGAGATACTGGCCATGTCTTGCAGACGTCTCCGTCTGGCTATCGTGGAGAGAGAGCGCGTGTCCACGTTGAACCGGTCTCGAATGCGCGCGTCGCCCAAACTGAGAAGCCCGCGCTCGCCGCCCTCGCCTTGGTTCTCGTCGTACTCTCCCCTCGCCGTACCACCGAGTGTAAGCTCCAGACCAATCCAGCTACCGTCTATATCGATTATCAGCGACCTATTTCGCCCATCACGCAATCCGCTCGAGGTCGAGACCACGCCAGCTCGGTGCCAGAGCTCGACCCCCAAATCGGCGCGACGAGCCACCCTCGTTGGGAACGAAACGCCCTGGAGGCACGCTGGGCGACTTTCGAGGGCAGGCAAGGCCTCGAAACTGGTCGAAAACGCGGTTTAGGGAATTGGCAGAGGCCGCACAGAGCGGAAGAGGGCACGATCTGGCTCGGTCGAGGTTCAGGCGACAAAGAGGGGGAGGGGCAACGCGGTCGCCTCGAACACGGCGCCTGATGAGCAGGCGGCTTCACCAAGTGCTGGCGACTCTATGGGGGCACTATGCATGCCGGGGGAAACGCCGATCGAAACGAGCACTCGTTGGTGACACCAACCACGCGAGAGTTCGGAACTGACCCCTTTGCGCCCTCTGGTCCCTACACCCACAGCGAGATGCCTTCCAACAAGTCGTTCCGTACCAAGGTCGTCCTGGCCAAGGCTGCCAAGCAGAACCGGTGCGTTAGCCCTCGTCTCCGATCAACTCGCTCTCCTCTTTTCGCTGACTCCTCAGTCCTCTACAGCCCGATCCCCCAGTGGTTCCGCCTCAAGTCGGACTCGAAGATCCAGTACAACGGTACGTAACGGCCTCTATCACCAGGTGGCGGGAACGTCACACGAGCGAAAACTTGGCCCCAGAGATGGAAATCGCTCTGGAACTCGTTTTCTGACCGCCACTGACGCTCTACTACCTCCTGGGACTACAGCCAAGCGTCGCCACTGGCGTCGCACGAAATTGAATCGCGCGTTCATTCCTAATTTGGTCCCAGACGCTCCGGAACTGACCCGGAACTTGTACGCGCAGTTTAAACGGATTCAACCCTTCTCCGACTTGTCCCCCTCTCTCTCCGCCTTCCCGCCACTTCTCTCGACCTCTGCCGTACTCTTTCGACCACCCTGCACCTCTATGCACCGACTCGACCCTCTCTCGCCGCCGTGATGGACGATTTTCGTCGTCCGTGGATTTCTCGTCCTCTTCCCGACCTCGACTTTTTACAAGGTTTCGGTATCGGATGGACGGAATCACTCTCGAGGGAGACGGGTGGATCGTAGGCTTCTCGGTGGTCGTGAAAGAGTGTGGCGGAGACTGCGAGGTGAAGAGCCAGGTTGACTTGAGAAACGGAGCGATTTGTACCGAATGACTCTTTCTCTATTCTCTTCTCCTTGAAGCGGCTTACGCCAGCTTGCCATGACGAGGGGGCAGTATGTGGAGCAGAGTGGGTCTCGGTCGCTACATGACGGACCTCTGCGTTCTCAATCATGCGAGATCATGTTTTCCATCCCTTCCTTTCCACAGACGCGCTCAACATGGACCGTACTCCGCGCTCACTGCTTTGTGCGCGCAAGCCTCGGCTTGCACTGTGCGCCGAGATGGCCTTTCCTTCGGCTATGAACGGCAACAAAGCCGTTTCCGCCCATTTTCACTTGGATGCCTATTTTCTCGCGGCTTATGCAGCATCTGCCGCCCCGGCGTCTGCTCTCGCCATACGTTGCGTACGGCCGGCTCCACGTCGGTTCTGCGCGCGCGCGCACGCACGCACGCGCTTAAACGCCCGCGATGGGCGTCGAGATTTGCCACAACGGATTTCCCGAGCGGTCCGGAACTCCGCTCCCCCTCTTCTCTGCATGCTCTTGATCGACGGTATCTGCCCTTCCCAACTCCGGTTCGCGCAGGTCCTGTCTGCTCCAGCACTCCCCAGATGGGGATAAGCTCGTTTGACCCCGGTTGAGCTCGAGCTTCCCAAACGCTTCTCGGCTCTTGATCACTGAGTCGAGGACTGTACGCATTCGCCTAACATTGCCCCCGACTCTGTATCGCTCGCTGACAGATCTGGCGCTTCTGACTTGCACACTGCTTCCAAGATGGCAAAGCTTCGCGGATGTCGAAGGATTCCCAGCTAAGAGGCTGCGAAACTGCGCAGCTGGCGCCCAGCCGGCGGAGGCGTACGAGAAGCACGCCGCCGACGTCGAAAGATACACGCAGATAACTTGACGCCGCCTTTGCCTCGCTGGAAACAGGATGGGGCAACGCCAGGAAGTCGCCAAGGGCGCCAAGTCGTACGGCGGGTACGCCGATTTCCACCGCGCTCCGGGTCACTTTGTCGTTCGTATCCCGGACGGCCTTGATCTCGCGCTCGCTGCCCCAATGTTGTGCGGTGGCGTGACCGTTTTTTCGCCTTGCGCCAGTAGTGTGCTGGAGGAGAGACCGCGAAAGACGTCGGAATCATCGGTCTTGTTCACGCATCCCTTTTCTCCGATATACAGTCTCCCTGCGATCCTGACGTTTTCTCGATGCATAAAGGGCAACGATGAGTCATTCTGATCTCGATGCGGGTACTTCTCTTGCACAACTCACTCCCCTGCGCACTTTCACTTCAGCCTCAGATTCTCTCTTCACGCTTTTGTTTGACTAGGAGGCCACGCAAGTAGCGCCTTACAGATAGGCTACACATGTTGAAAGTCACCGTATTACGAAAGAAGCATAAGATAGACAGTCTCTAGAATGTGTGACGGCCCTTGGTTTCGTAGGGCGTGGCTCCGATCGCAATCATCGAGACGAAGGCCGCGCCACCCGCCATGTAGAGGACCTGTAGTCAGGTGCACGAGTCAGCGACAGCGAAAGAGAAAGTCGCGACTGAAGACCTGTCCTCACCGAGTTACTGCGCGGGTTGAAGAAGGTACCGGCGGCACGAGGTGCGACCGTTCCGGCAAGACGGCCCAGCGTCGAAGCGATTCCGCAGCCTGATCCTCGGAACGGCGCGGGGAATACCTCGGGCGAGTATGCATAGAGGAGCGCGGCGTAGACTGGCGGTAGATTGTCGCACCAGTCAGTATTGAAGGCAGGAGGGGGGAAAGACGCGGGGCGAGCGAAGAAGGAGGAAGGACAAGTACTCACGCGATTGCGCCCAGTACTCGAGCAAACTGATGCCGTTGTAACCGGCGAACGAGGACACCGTAGCGTAGAGGAAGAACGACGTGCCCATCAATGCGGCGGAGGCGACCATTGCCCACCGACGACCGAGCTTCGGGATTTCCATGAGCTGCGCAGGAACCTCGAATTAGCGAAGTTCCCCGGACACTAGACTGTCCGAAAGCTGAAAAGCGACTTACGAAAGCACCCAAGATAGTAGCGGAAATCTGCGAGTGCCCGAAGGGAAAATCAGAATAGTCAGTCGGACTCTTCCGGGGCGGTTGCGCTGACGGGGGCGGCTCACTCCGGGGGTGTAGACTTCGAGGTAGCCGATGTACGTCTGATTGAGAGTCTGCGACGTGTCGATTCCCTTCTGGCGCAAAATGAGCGGGATGTAGCCGCCCGCCACCGAGAAGGACCAGAAGAGCGCCATCTGCACGGGGTACGTAGTCAGCGTCGCAGAACGGGTGCTCATGCTCCAGTCAAGCCAATGAAAGACACGCACGTAAGCGATCCACAAAGTCACACTGATCCAGATCGCGCGCTTGCTGCTGAAGAGGCCCTTCAGGTGCTTGAACTGGCCGACCAGTTGACGGAGACGCGACTTGGTGAGCTGCTTCGTGTTGAGCTCCTTCGCGCCCTCGTGCAAGGGGTCGTCCGAGTGGATGGAACGGCTCTCGCTGTACTCCTTGTCGAGAAGGCGGAAGTCGTCGATCGTGAGCTGCGGAGCGGGCTGCTTGTTGAAGGCGGCGATCTTGTAAAGCACGTCGATGGCCTCTTCGTCGCGGCCTTTGGCGAGCAGGAACTTGGGCCTGTCAAGAGGTGATTGCTTAGCCCCGGGAAATAGGATGACGGTTTCAATCTCCGTGGTTCCTAGGAGAAAGCGAAACCAGACTCACGACTCGTAGAACTTGAAGATGACGAATCGAGCGATGAAAATCGCAAGCGTCAAGGCGCCGATGCAGATGATCGTGTATCGCCATCCCATATTGTCGGAGCGCCCGCAGCAAGGCGTCTCGCCAGTCTTGCACGACGGAAGTGCCGTGTCGCAGGCGTAGTTCGGCACGAGACCCCACGCGATGAGCGAGGCGATCACGACACCGATGGGCTGGAAAGTCGACAGGGCGCAGAGCAGGAACCGACGGTTGTTCGGCAGGAACTCGAGGGTGATGGTGGCGTCGATGGGGATGTTACCGCCGACGCCGAGTCCGATGCAGAACGTAAGGAAGCAAAGGGCGTCGAAGTTGCTCGGAGCGGCGAAGCTGCAGTTCTCGTGTCAATATACCGGAGAGCGGGTTGTTACGAGCACGCATCAAAACTCACATAAGACCGAAAACGGACGAGATGAGGCACTGCGACGAATTGCAGGTTCGTCAGCACGGGCGGTTCCGACCCAAATCCAGGTTCTTGCTCACAGTAAGGTTAAATGCCCATCTTCACGTCGCGGATGACGTCGCGGAGAAAGGTGTCAGGTCGAGTAATACGGGCACACAGGAGCAAATAACCGCCACATGGACTCACCGTCGGCCGATGATGTCGACGGCGAGACCCCAGAACAACGCTCCGACCGTCATGCCAGCGCTAAACAGCACGCTCAGGTTGCCAATCTTGTTGTTCGGAACGTTCAGCTCCTGCAAGCGGACATGAGCGCGGCGTCAGCGGTTTTGAGCGACGAGAATTTGCCACCTCGTGATCCGTGCAGGTGATTCAGGCAGGGGGCGTACCTGCTGAATCTGTCCGGCGACAAGACCAAAGACTTGCGCCCAGCACAGGTCGAGGAAGTAACCGAAGCCGCAGAGGAAGAAGATGCACCACTGCGCGAGCAATCAAAGTCAGATGCGGGCTTCAGACTGCGAGGCGGTGCCGCGAAAACCTGCGCCTCAAGCCACGCACCTGGTATCGTCCCATGCCGAGGCGCGAAGCAGCATTCTGGGGAGCGGTGATGGCGGATCAGCATTCTCGACGAGTGTCACGTGCCAAGGGCAAGAGCGTAGTTACGCACCATGCGGTCGAATTCGCGGTTAATCTGCGGGTTGACGATAGTGTTAGCGAGAGGGATAATGATGGTTCACTATACCGCAGAACAAGCGCACCAGAACCCTGTAGCCGCAAGGAGCGATGTCAGCGGGGAAGGTCTTTTTCGCGCGAGTTTCTGGTTGGGCACGTACGATTTCTTCTCATATAGGGAGAGCTGGTTGTAGGTCAGGTCACCGAACAGCTCATCGTCAGAGACCTTGAGATCCTCCAAGTGGCGAAGGTCGCTCTCCGAGGTAGACGCTTTGGCGTCAACGTCGTTGATCTCGGACGGCGCAATCGTGGGAGAGTCGTTTAGAGCGGTATCCTTCTGCTCAGGGCTCAGCGTAGCGGGGACCGTCATGATAGCGAACGGCTTGGACTACAGCGAGTGAAGCAAAGAAGCAAGGACTCGCTCCGAATGAAGCTGTCCAGCGAGATCGCGATTCCTGGGCTCACGAGGACGCTGTTTTCGCTGCGCGCGCGAGGAGTCCGATCGCCTCTGGCGTCTGCAGAATTGCTGGGGGGGTGGTAATTGAAAGCGGCTGTTTAACCATTTCGCACCTAGCCTTCTGCTGATCGTGGTCAAGGAAAACAGGGACGACTCCGGGTCCGATGGCAGAAAGCTTCGTGGAGCCCTTCAAGCTTTCACCGGAACGCGCGCTGAAGATCGCGGAGCTTCTGAGTAGGGATATTGAGGATCGCCCTCCGACTACATTTCACTGTGCATAGCAAAAGTAGTGTCGGCTATGGCAATACTGTGGCCACTGGCGCCGATGAGAGTCGCGGGCACGGCGTTGTGGCCACGGAGAGGGCCTCAGCGGAGCGATCGTGCGGTACCGTACAGCCGACTTGCTATATCTCGGCTCAGTCAAGCTCATCAGCTGCTCAGCTTCGATGCGAAGGGCATGCATGTCGGTGCGCGAGAGAGGTCCGCAGTTTTTGATCGTGGACGAGCGGCTCGCATCGGCGCCAGCAGCCGCGGTTCGAAACACCGCATTACAGTTCTAATTAGATCTTTATTAACTAGATCGTGTGATTTGTTGTACGCACCGTCTCGAGTACGAACACTCTCTCTCGTCGGAACTTTCAAGACTGGCGCTCGGATACAATACTTGTATTGCTCAGCAGGCCGAGCCACTGTAGAGATCGGGAAAAAAGGCTGAACAGTCACAGTACCGCTTCCGGGCTGGCGTCGGTCGGTGTTCCGGCCGAGCACCAGCACAAGACCGATCCTGGAGATCGCTTCCGACGGGCATAACCGGATGTCTAGTACGGCACGAGAAGTATGGACATTGCGCGAATCTACTTGAGTTTGCGTCACGGAAATGACGGGAGCTCGCACGCTTAGAGCTTGCCGCCGTTCTTCTGGTTTACGAGGACGTAACGGTCTGCGATAAAGCAAGATTAGCGCACCGACAACAAACCTGACACAGCATACACGTGTCGAGCAAGTATGGTAGACTTACAGCGAGCCTTCGACTGCACGCGGGAAGGAAGGGAGAGTCAGCGGGCGTTCGAAAACGAACCGGAACAAAGAGCTCACGTTGTGCATGTCGACGACGGCCTGGTTGGCGTCCTCGAGCGGGCGCTTGGTGACCCACGGCTTGATGTCTTGCTTCGAGGCAAGCTCGAGCATCTCGTTGATCATCTTCGGCGAGCCGATGGCTGAAAAAAGGGCACAGTCAGTCGGGGTACTCCGGCGACGCGGGATCCAACGACTTACCGGAACCGCCCAGATGGACGTTGCCCATGATGAACGGGAACGCCGCCAGAGAGGGAAATGGCTTCTCAGGCGCGCCGACGACTGTACGTGAGACGTTCCCATGTGAGCTTGATGTTTCCGCCACGCAAGGGAACAGAGGCCGGATTCTTCCGCGACTTAGGAGGAGGAAGACCTACGGATGAGGTTTCCGCCCGGACGGAGGAGCGAGAGGTAGCCGAGGAGGGGCATCTCCTTGTCGTTGGTCGTGCAGATGATGAGATCGAGCGAGCGCTTGTACGGAGCAAAGTCGTCGTCCTTGCCGCTGTGAGTCGCAATGAAGCGAGTCGCGCCCATCTTCTCGGCGTCGGCCTTCTTCGACTCGGAGTGCGAGATGGCAGTCACGTTGGCCCCGAGCGCCTTGGCGAAGAGGAGGCCAAAGTGGCCGAGACCTCCGATACCGATGATTCCGACGTCCTTCGCCGTCTTTCCGGCGCCGTACTGGCGCAAAGGCGAGAAAACGGTCACGCCACCGCACAACATTGGGGCAGCGAGCGCGAGATCAAGGCCGTCCGGGATACGAACGACGAAGTGACCCGGAGCGCGGTGGAAGTCGGCGTAACCGCCGTACGACTTCGAGCCCTTGGCGACTTCCTGGCGGTAGTACTTGCCGGCGTAGGTGCCGACCTGACCCTTCTCGCAGTACTGCTCGCGGTCGGCTTTGCAGTAGTCGCATTCGAGGCAAGAGTCGTTCTGAGCACCGACGCCGACGATATCGCCGACCTTGACGTGCTTGACGTCCTTGCCGACGCGGACGGCCTCACCAACGATTTCGTGGCCGACGACCTGGTAGAGAGGAGGCGGGGGGAAGGTCAGGGATCGCCTCCGAGGAGCTTTCCTGATTCTCGACGGCAGGCAAGAACGCACCTGCGGGTAGTCGACCTTGCCCCATCCTCCGGAAGCAGTGTGCAGGTCCGAAGCGCAGATCTGTATGGCAGTTGTAGACCGGTCAGGAACCTTCGCGTAATTCCGCGCGGGAAGAGAGCGAGCGACGGAATGAGGACCCGCGGAGATGGGAAGAAGATAAGGAGAACTCACACCGCAGTATTGGATCTTTTAGTGGGCGTAGGTGCGTAGGTGGCAGAGAACATCCCCCGGTGCAGAGGCGATCAGTACTCGGAGCCACATGCAAGTTGATACCATTCCCCTCCCGCCCTTCACTCACCTTGATCTCGACATCATCGTCCGCGAAAGGCTTCGGTTCGTACTCCTGCCACCTGTGTAACGTCCCGATGGTCAGCAATCGGGAGTCGGCGTCGGGTCAACGTGGGCAGCTGTGCACTTACTTGAACTTTCCCTCGATAGAGTCCTCGCCGAGGGCGCACCATCCCATGAACTTGTTTTCGGTAGCCATTGTTGTGTTCGAGTTTGCGTGGGTATGTAGTCAGGAAGGAGACGACGCAAAAAGGTAGCGGGAGAAGAGGAGAAAGAGCAGCGGGACGGGATCTGTGTCGTTTGGAACGGAGGATACGATCCCTCCTCTGTGGAGGTGATCGATGACGGCATGCGGTTTATCAGAAGTGGAGGTACACATGCACGCAGCGTCCACGCGGGCGGATTCAGCTGTCGGCAGCGTGGGACGTCTGCCACGCGAAGCTGTACTTGGACAAGCATGCATATGGAGCTGCAGCAGACAACAGGCAAGCAAGACCAGAGCTGGCAGCAAGCCTTAACGCAAGATACGCAGCGATTTGCGTTCCTCGTTGAAGTCAGGCGCCGACGATCCGCCGACCGCGTCCCGCTTTCTTTCTTCCTGGCCGTCATGCTCCACCCCCAACAATCTCACCGCGTTGACCTCAGCCTTAGCCTGTCCTCCACTCAGAAGTCGCACACGTAACAAAGGCCGATGTCCGAAGCGATGTGGCGGACCGTACACGGAGAGTGCCTCGGTCAGCGTCGGCGCAAATTCGGTGCAGCAGCCGAAAAGAAGAACAACAACGACGTCGAGTACGCCTGTCCTTTGCTTCGGCAAGGCTCGGAGTAGCTAATTAGAAGAATGTGCGCCCATCAGGAGGGCGAACAAGCTATTGTATAATCATCGCGTGCCAGTCAGATGAGCGGATCAAGCCGGCGGGTCGACGGTGATTGACGCGAGTTGAGGAGACGGTCGTCGCAACGGGAAGGCCTACGAGGGTCCAATCATACAGCGGCACAGTGTAGCTTCGTGGCAGCGTGTAGCCGTTCGTTCAAGGTCGTACTTGCACCTTGCAACCCGAAAAACGTAAGCGCCACCAGCCGCACGAGAAAGGCCAAGGCGACGCCAGGAAAAGCCTTCGAAGGGGAACAAGCGTACAGGCGATGGAGAGTTACCACCAATAGACGTCCAGGCACAAGTAGAGGCCCGTCCGAGGGGTGGCTAGGTGAGGAAGCGAAAGGGATTGACGAGCGCTAGCGGACTTCAAGGGCGGACAGAAAGGGACTGAGCGCTCCGCGGACGTTCCGAACGGAGAACAGGTGTTTCGCTGTGCATGTATGCCACTGTGCATGTATGCCAGAAAAGGTGACGTTCGCGAGTTTAGTGCAGGTCGAGGGGATCGCCGCCTTGCAAAAAGGTGTCGGGAGTCGGAAACGAAGGTCGTATTGGCGAGCCAACAAGGGATTTTTGAGTCGTCTACGGCGGCATTCGAGGCACGTGCGACGCATCAAAGGAATGCTATAAAATGGGCATAGCATTCGAGTCGATCAGCTCGTATGAGCTCGTCGCTGAGAAGCCGAGAAGTACCGAACGACAATCTATAGGAAAAAGGAAACATCAATTCAATTCAAGGGGGTATCTACTTGGGACGTAGGAACTGCTGTCTTTATGTACATCGAGGTGCGATTTGGAACGATGCGAAAAGGAAGCGAGGGTGGCCGGGTTCATCTAGAGGACAGCCGGCGCGTGAAGCGGGATGCGCAGGTACGGGCGTCCGTCTTTGCCCTTGGGCAAGCGACCAGCGCGGATGTTGACCTAGGCAAGCAGACAAAGGGGTAAGTCTCCAGTTCAAACTCGGGCAGAGAAAGAAGAAGTAGAGCCAAAGAAAAAGTAGAGCCGTGTTTGGGGAACAAGGGAGCGGTGGCTCACCTGCAGCGACTGGTGCAACAACCTCGGCTCGTTCAACTCTTTGTCCCTCTCCTCCCTCATCTTGACAAACTCTTCCGGCGCCGTCCCGTCCTTGAAGTGTTTATTGAGCGCCTTTTGTTCGCCCACCGTGGCGGAGCAGCGGTTGCCGCCTTCGTAAGTCGGCGAGGCGGCATAGTGGTGGCCGCTGAAGAGGCGGAAGTGGGAAGGGAGGGAGAGGAGGCGTTGGGAGGAGGCGAAGAGGCGAGTGGCAGAACCGGCGGGGAAGTCGACGCGGGCGGAACCGATCGAGGGCTGCGCCGCGAGGAGGACGACGGCGGGTCAGCTTTTCGTAGCGGGAAAAAAAGAGTCATCCGGAGAACGGGGAGCACTTACGAGAAGGACAGAATCTCCGGTGTAGACTGCGTCGCCGAAGGCGTACCCGGCCGAGCACTCGGTGTGCCCGGGCAGGTGCCACACCTCTCCCTCGCATTCGCCGATCCGGAGTTTGCTCCCTTCCTCGTACAACTCGTCGAACGCATTCTCGAGTTCCTCCATCGGGACCTCGTACAGTTTCGCAAAGTGGGCTTGAGTCTCGCGCACGGCGCTGTAGGCTCCGATCGGGACTCGAGCGGTAGGTGCGGCGGCGAAGGGTTCGATTTCCGAGTCGAACGCGGAGGGATCGCCTCCGAGGCGGAGTTGGAGGTACGCGGCTCCGGTCAAGTGATCGGCGTGGGCGTGCGTTTCGAGGATCCGCTCGATGCGGATGTGCTCCTGCTCGGCAAAGGCGAGTAACCCGTCCGCGGTTTCGGTCGAGACGGTGTTGGTGACCGGATCAAAGTCGAGGACGGAATCGATGACGGCAGCTTTGCGAGTTGTGGGGCACACGACGAGGTACGTCCAGGTGGAAGTGGGTTGGTGGAAAAAGACGTGCGTGAGCGGCGTGTTTTTGGAAGCGTTCGGTTGCGGCGAGTGCGTCCGGAACGGGACGAGCGGCGGCGTTGTTTGCCTCTTGGCGGCGGTCGTGGCCATAGTGCGGCTGCTCCTGGTTGTCCTGGTTCGACTGGGTAGCACCGGTGCGGTGTAGACGGTGCGTGCGAAGGTTGTAGCGGTGCCGGGAATCCGTGCAAGTGGGGTGCGGCGAGCGGCGACGGTGAAGGGACGCGACACGCTAGTGCGAGTGCACTGGCGGAATGCAAGGGTCGCTGCCGTCATGAGAACCTGGTCTCCGGCTCTTGTGCGTGTTTGGTAAGCGGAGAGAGAGAGAGACTCAGCGAGTCGAAGCTGCCTCGGCCGAGAACCGCTCAGCTCTCAGCCGGCGTCAGCGACGGGCCCGGGTATAGACACACAGACAGCGTATACGGTCTCGAGACGGGGCCAGATGCAGGCAGTGAATCTCTACCGACTGCTATGAATTTGCCACTTCTCCTCCGAGGCAGTTTGAGGCTATAGAAGCTGACCGGCTGTAGACGGTGATAACTCCGCGGGCCGCACGGCGGCAAACGCGCGGAAGCGGTGATTCTCGCGGCTTCGGGCTTCGAGGTGTTCTCTTACGTCTGCGTGTACTCCCAGAGAGACTAGAGACTTGGAGATGCTGTCCTCTCGCACGCTCGCCGCTGTCCGCCCGACCGGCGCTTCTCTCGCGCGCTCGTTCGCCCGGAACGCCTCGACCGCCGCACACAAGTTTGTCGTCGTCGGAGGTGGCACAGCCGGCGTCACCGTCGCAGCTCAGTTGCAGCGCGCGTTTGCAGCCGAGGGGCGCCCGCTCAACGAGGGCGATATTGCTATCGTCGAGCCGGCAAAGACGCACCACTGTGGGTTGCAGGAAATCGATCTGCGAAAAGTGGCGTGATTGCGACAGAATCTCTGTTACACCTCGCTCACCTGGACTCTTTGCCATTGCAGACCAGCCAGGATGGACCCTTGTGTACGCTCTCTTTTGCACCCGACCCTGCAATCGGCGACGGACGCAATGACAACGAGAGCTAACCTCCGTCGCAAAAACAGCGGCACCGGCCTCCAGCCTCTGAGCAAGATGCAGAAGCCCATGCAGGAAGTCATTCCGGGAGGCGTCAAGCGATACGAGACCGCCGTGACTTCGTTCCAGCCCGAACAAAACACCGTCTCGACCGCCGACAACTCGACCCTCAAGTAAGTCAGCCGCGAGACTCTCTCCTTCAGATCGCGCGCCTTCTTTCCCCTTTTCCAGGGGCGGTTCTGCTTACTCGAAAGGAAAACCCCCTGTGCTGACGTCTCCTATTTGTTGCGACAGGTACGACTTTCTCGTCGTCGCTCCCGGTCTCAAGATCAACTTTGACGCCGTCAAGGGCCTCCGCGAAGGGCTCGACAACCCCAACGGGCCCGTCTCGTCCATCTACTCGGTCAACTCGTGCGAAAAGACCTGGAAGAACATCCAGAACTTTAAAGAGGGCCGCGCCGTGAGTCTGCCGGACCCAGTTGCTTCGGTTCTCGCGTCTGATCTGGTGACCGCGAGCATATCACGAAGAGAGTGGCTGATACCGAACCCCTTGCTGCTGCAGATCTTTACTCAACCGGCTGGTATCATCAAGTGCGCCGGTGCTCCGCAGAAGGTACGTCAGGAGATCACGGATGCAGCGACGATGCAAGAAACCTGACTGACGCCCGCACTCATGTTGCTGGCTTTCACTCATCGACGTACAGGTCCTCTGGATGGTGGGCACAGTTCTACAAAACCTCGCCGGCCCTCGCAGATGCTGATTGAGCGGAGAGACGTGTTTCGCAGGCCGAGTCGCAGTGGCGCAAGGACGGCGTCCGGAATCAGATCGAGCCCGTCTTTGCTACCGGCACTCCGAGTACGCCATCTCTCTCTCTCCGTCAAGCCAGTACCCGCACACGATCTAACGCTCTTGACCCCGACCCGACAGGCATGTTTGGCGTTCCCAAGTACAGCGCCGCGCTCGAAAAGATCCGCCAGGAGCGGAACGTAACCGGCCTCTTTAACCACAACCTCGTCTCGATCGACAATGCCAAGAAGGTGGCGACGTTCGCGACGGGACCGGACGGCAAGACGAGCGAGCAAGAGTTTGAGTTTTTGCACGTCGTGCCGCCCCAGGGCGCGCCCGATTTCCTCAAGGGTTCGCCGATCGGTGCGTCTCGACTTGCACATCTGGGAGCTGATCTCCTCAGCCATTACTCTGTTTGTCTGTACTGATTTTGCTGCCGCACCGCGGACACACAGCCGACGAGGCCGGCTGGGTCGCGGTCAACAACGCCACCACGCAATCGACCAAGTTTGCCAACATCTTCTCCCTCGGCGACGCCTCTTCGATGCCCAACTCGAAGACCGCCGCGGCCATCACGTCGCAAGCCCCGGTGCTCGTCGACAACATCCGCGCCGCGTACGATGGCAAGGAGTTGCCGGCCCAGTATGACGGGTACGCTTCGTGCCCGCTGTTGACCGGACACAACGAACTCATGTACGTTTGGCTTATCCGTATGCGCGGTGTTCCGAATCGTTTCGGTCTCCGGATGAAGAGCAGGTACCTGACTCTGTGTTGGTTGATTTGACAGGCTCGCCGAGTTCAAGTATGGAGGAATCCCGAAGGAGACGTTCGCGCCGATCCTCGGCTCGCAGGACAAGCCCAACATGCTTTACTACTACCTCAAGAAGGTACGCTTGCGTCTCAGGATATCCCGTACCGAGGTCCGGCGGCGAGTTGCCGAACGTCAGACTGACCGCTGTTCTCTTGTCGTCCTTGCGTACAGGACTTTTTCCCGTGGGTCTACTGGCACGGCTTTGTCAAAGTGAGTCTTTCTCCAGTAGCGAGAAGGAGGCAGCAAGACAAGGGCACCATGCTGATGTTTGTCCGGACACCTGCAGGGCAAGTGGTTCGGCTCGCGTGGACCGTTCCGCCCCGTCGACTACCTCTATGGCCCGTAAAAGGTGGGATTCTTGGCCCCCTCGCCCTCCTGCACTTGCTTTAGATTCGCATCGCCCGCCGCCGCCGCCGGGAATAGACTAGAATGCCGTTTTCGCACGACGGCCCTGCTCCCTTTCGTTTCTTTCCCGCGCCATCTTTCTTCCCCTTGTCGTTCCTTCCTTCATCTCGTTTGCGCATTTAGTAGTATCTGCAAACAAAAATGTAAACAGCTACTACGCCGGACGAGTCGTGTTGCTTTCAAGCTCGGTAACTCCACACGGCCGGACTTGGCCGGACGGCGTCCGCTCCGGCGACGGCGATCGTCCTGAATCTGGGCCGACATCCTACGCCATGAATACAAAGCCCTGAACGAGTTGGTGGAGCTTGGGCTCAGCCTCGCTTGGCCAAGTCGGGTCTCCAGCTGTTGCGCGCGCGCCGCGGGTCGGTCCGCTTTCCGGATTCTCGCACCTTCGCATTTCTCCCGCTTGCTCGCCTCGCTCTCCCGACACGCCACGAGACACGCTGACGACGATCCATCCCAGACTCGGACTCGAGCTCGCTTACGAGATCTCACGTCGCCGAGACGACTGGCGCCCCGCATGCTTGCTTTGCGCGCTCCGCTCATCAGCCATACGCCTTGCGAGACGTGACTTGATTCCGCGGCTGTGTCTCCTCTCTTTCGCTTGCTTTGAACTCGTGAACAAGGCACGGATGCAGCTGCTCAGCCTCTGTCCGCCCTTCTTGCGGCGAGGACTGAAGAAGAAGAGCTCTGCGAAAAGTCAACGCACTCCCGCTCAACCAACAGCGACGGAATCAACCTCGGACGCGGCGAGTCCGGTGATTTCGCCACGAGATTCGCATGAACGTCTGGTCAAGGGCGAGCCTTTACAAAAGGAGAGCCGAGTCAAGTCCGAGACGTCGGAAGGAAGATTGGTGAGCCCCAAAAATTGCGACGCGGTTTCTGATCAGGCGCTTACTTTTGCATATCCCGCTAGGTCCGCCTGCCGCCGAGCGAGTTCCCCGACCCACCGTCACAAGTTTTCCCTTGCGCGGAAAGCCTTGGGCCTGGCGACGGGTTCGCATTCGACGCCCTCGCTCGCGACGAAAGTCTGCGAGTCGTAATCGTGGGAACGGGATTCGGTGAGCAAATGACAGTACCCTCCACAGGTCCACCCGGACGCTCACCTTGCCTTACTGTAGCCGGACTGGCGGCAGCTATCGCCTGCGCTCGACAAGGCTTCTCCGTCACCGTGTGCGAGCGGTCCGCCGGCATTTCGCCGCACGGCGACTCGATCCTCTTCGGAGCAAACGCCAGCCGAATCTTCTATCGCTGGGGGATTGGAGGAGACCTGTACCGCCGGGGAGGGAGCAGAGGGGGTCGGTGGATCTTTCAAGACGAAAAGGGCAAAATGGTCGAGCAGGTTCAGATCGGCGACATGTGAGTCGGGCACCTCATTTGTCGCGAGTTGGCGTGACTTTCGAGCGTCTGGGACTTCAGACTACCGTTTGATGAACACCGCTAACGTATACGATGCTGCAGGATCGATCTCCACGGCGCGCCGATTCTGCAAGGTCGACGCTCGACTTTTCTGGGCTCCCTCGGTACCGAAGCTCGCATGCTCGGTGTCACGATTCGACTCGCAAGCGAAGTCGTCAAGTACTGGGACTCGAACGAAGAGCCGGCGGTGGTCTTGCGAGGGGGAGAGACTTTGCGAGCGGATGTGAGTTCCAGAAGTTGTTTCGGGCAGAGCTGGCAGGCATTGCTGACTCTCCCAACATGCAGGTCGTCATCGTGGCTGATGGCGTACATTCTCCGGCTCGCTGGCTACTCACGCCGCACGCTCGCAAGGCCGCCGAAAAAATACCGTCTGGCTATTCGGTTCATCGCTCCGCCATCTCGGCGGAAAAGCTCAAGGCCGACAGCCGCTGTTCGCGTACGCTTAGAGCCCGAAATGCCAGCCTGCGCAATAGACTAACTTTTTCTCTCTGCCTAGATCTGCTCGACGGGACCATCCGCACCTGGCTTGGCCCTGACGCGCACGCTTGTACCTATCCGCTCGACAACGGCAACGGTCTCGCCTTCGTGAGTACTTTCTTACTCTGCGATTTCCATCGACGACCTCTGACTCATTCAGTGTCTCCTGAAATGCAGACCTACACGCACCGCGACGACGGAAGCCTCGCCTCGCTCGACTGGCGCGACAAGAAGCCGATCGCCGGCATGCTCAAGGAACTGACAGGATGGGACCCCGTCCTCCTCGCGGCCCTCTCGCACTTCCCGAGCTCGCTGCATTGGACTATCGTCGACGAAAAGCCGGAGGAGGAATGGATCAGCGCTGGAGGGCGAGTAAGCTAATTTTTCCCGTCGCGGGTTCAAATTCGGCGCATTTTGATTTACCGATATCTTTCTTCCCCTAAAGATCTGCTTCGTCGGCGACTCTGTCCACCCCATGATGGTTCGTTCTTCAACCGGTCTATCGATACGGCAGACCTTGCTGATTCCGTTCCCGCGCGCAGCCGACAGCTTTCCAAGGCGGCTCGCAAGCGATCGAGGACGCAGCAGCGATCGCTCTTTGCTTGGCTCTCACCGGTGGACGTCCCGATGGCGTGCCGCTAACACTCGAGACGTACGAGGCGCTACGACGACCGCGCATCAAAGAGGCGCAGGCGCTCGGAAAATTGGTACATTTGCTCCTCGCGCTTTCCCATGCCCAATATAGCTTACCTTGTGTTTCTCTGATCACGCAGCAACAAGATCTGTGGCACCAGTATCTCCCACCGCCCACCACTCGCCGCCGCAGGCTTTCCCGCTCGTCAGATTCCTCGACAGCCGCTCCCGCTCCAAGTCGACCCTCACTTTGCCCCCTTTCCTTTGCCCTCTACGACTACGACGTGGAGAAGTATGTTCTCGAGCACTTTGAGACGTTTGCGCGCGTGACCGATCCCGACTTTACGCTCAAGGCGAGTTGGCGAGAGGACGCGGCTCGCAAAGCCAACATCGCGCTCGACGTAAGGCGGGCTTCCTCGGCCGATTCGATCGAAAGGGAGGGGATCAAGATTGCTGAAGTCGGATGACGGTCGCTGTCTAGAATTCGGAGTCCGACAAATTGACCGGGCTCTTGAAATCGCAAAACTTGAAGCGTGTTTGTTGTAAGGCGTTTTGAAAGGCGGGTAGGATTTACGACAACATTGTCACAGAGAGAAACAGAGAGAGAAAACAAAGCCTCTGGTCAAGCGACCCCGCGCTCAGCAGCGGTGCAGCGCGACGCCCCTTGAAAGTCTTGAACGCCGCCCCAAGCATCCGGATAGTCGCAACCCTCGATCGGCTGCACCCAGTCCAACCGTCCGCACACTTTCCTGCTCCCGATCGGACCTCGCAGTGGACTGGCGTTCTCGCGACCTCGCTCGTACACGGGCAAGTTCGCCGTCTTGGGACCTGCTCCGCCCGTGCCGTCGACTCCGCCGTTCGGCGGATTCAGTTTGAGGGGCGGCCAGGTCGCGTGGTCTCGTTCGCGTACCTCCGGAGGGATCGGACCAGCTGTTGCAATTCCTGCTTTGCCGACCTTCCAGGGATCTGTCGGACGACGGGGGTACCGCCTCGGCTCGGCGACATCGTCACCGCCACGCGGATGCGAGAAGCAGAACCCATCTGCATCACGCGGGTCTCGAGGGATCCAGCCTTCCCGAACGCCGAGAGAGTAGGACCATAAAGGGTTCGCTTCGAGGTGAGGAAAGTGTCGGCTCGACGGGGTGGTCTTCCAAGTCCAGTAGAACCAGTTCTGCGGAGGGGCATGTCGGTATTAGCAGACGGCTCGGTCCACTTTAGCGCACACGAGATAGCGCACCTGGAAGGCGTCCATCTGGGCGCGAGCAAAGTCTCGTAGCGAAGACTTCATGTCCTCGTCCCACAAGTCGTATCGCTGCAAGGAACGCGTCAGTCCAAAGGAGCTCCATGCATTTGAGCCCAACTCTGCCTTGATCCTGTTGAATCAAGGCGCGTATAGGGCGGATTTCTCAAGAGTCCCATGACTGACCTCCCAGAACTCGCAAGTCCCGACCGGTGCGCTTGGCGGGAACTGAGGATGCGACTCGTTTGGAAAGGTTCCCTCGAGCCGGTTGCCCTCGGCGACATTGTTCAGGAAGCTATGAATCGTACGGGAGGTCGTCAGTGAGTCCGCCCATCCCCACGCACGAGTCTCGACCAGGAAGCTACGCCACCTGTGGTCGAAAAACCCGACGATTGAATGTGCAGCCGGAGGGACCACTCACCGTCCGCAGTCATTGATGGCGAGGCTGAACTCGCCCGAAACTGGAATCCCAAAGGTGCTAAACGTGCGATTGAAATCGGCAGCCCATTTGAGGCAGGGCTGCAAGAAGCAAGTGGGATCCGTGAGCAAAACCGATATCATGCTTTTTTTGGAGTAGACATCTTTCGACGGCTCAAGCAAAGCGGGCGAGCGAAGACGCTTGACGCACCTTCATGAGGTGGTCTTCGATCCCGTCCAGCTGTTGCGGCGCCAAGAACGCCATGTACCGGTGCGAATCGAGCGCGACGCGGTCCAGTCCCGCGATCCACCTCGTCTTGGTCTCGACCTTGTGCTTGTTCCTAGTCGGACCACCACCGACGCCGATCGGTCTACCTTTGAAGTTGACGTTGACTCGGAAGGACGTTTGCGTCTCGAGAAAGTGCGCCCATCGACGGGTGCCTTTGAAGCCGTCGTGGATAACGATAACCTGATCAGCCAAGACGGAGGGGTTGGCTCGGCTCGGAGTCAGCAAAGAGGATTGTGAGGAGACCGCTCTTTTTGGCGCAGTCCAGGAGGGAGGACGAAAGCGAAAGGAGCAACGGAGCAACGCACGGGTCCATTGCCCGCTCCGTAGCCGGTCACGTTCCGGATCCGTTCATACGCTTCGGCGTAGCTTGTGGCCGCGTACATAAACGCGTCAGTGCAAGAAGAACCGCACGCCGAGCGAGTCGAACTGTGACTCACAAACTCTTGACCGCCACCTGCCCCACCTGCAGAAGCGGCACCTCATTTGCGACGCTCAACATCCCGACAACTTGCCTCACGCCGTCACGGGTACAGAACACGGCGAGTGCGGCGAGGTAGTCGAGCGTGCGTTGGGCGTTGGCGAGCCCCATCGCGGATTGGAGGAACCCGATCGGGCCGAGTTTGCCAGAGTGGTTCCAGCCGCTGTTGAGCGGGCGCGCCGGCCAGGTCAGCTGTAAGCTATCGTTCCAGCGCGCGCTCGCGGGAGGGGAAATCGGAAGAGTGTGAACGTACTTTTGCGAGCCGGGAAGAGAGTGCAGATCGAGGTTGATCCGCAAGCCGTACTTTCTCGCCCACTCGATCGCTTTGAGCACATCTGGCAGAGTCGCCCTTCCGATCTCGGTGAGTCGCTAAAGTCGCACAGCAGGAAAAGAGCGAAAAAGAGAGGTCCTGGGACTCACATTCCCACGCGACTTTTTCGAGAAACGGTTCGCCCGGCCAGGTCTCGATCGCCCAGAACGGGAACGGCAAACGGATCCAGTTCAACCCGGCGGCGGCGATCTCGGCAAAATCGTCCTCAGTCTGCGCGGTACATTGCGCGGGAGCGAGCCGAGAGGGTAGGAGGAGGGAGGGAGGAGGGGACGAGTCAGTCTCTTCTTTTTGTTTTCACGAATTCACACAGACGGAACCTCAGTATGAAAGACGTAGGCGGGGTTCCCACCACTGTCGTAGTTTGACACGCACGATGAATCGGTCGTAATGTTCAGTTCGGAGGAACCGTTCGAGCCTCTCGGTGCCCGTGCTCCCGTCGAGTCCCTTGTCGGCTCTGACGAGCTCGGAGAGGCTCCATTCGTCCCTGGCCGGTTCGGGCACATGGTCGAGGTACCGTTCAAAGAGTGACGGGGTGATGAACGGTTCGAGGGAGAGCCAGCTGTTGTGCCGCCCGGGTCACCCCCGAATCAGTGTTTGGGGAAAAAAAAAAAGAAAGAGCCCTCCCAAAGGTCCTGGCGGCTTACCCTCCGAGGTTGACACCGCGGATGCGGTCCGTCTCCCAATCCCATGGTTCCGAGAGCGGTTTCGTGAACCGCTGAGCCCTCGCGTCGTACGAGAACGGATCGGCGTCGAACGTGCCCCCACTGCGGGCGGGAGAGGGCCAGGAAGGTGAGCGATGCACGGGCCGTGAAAGAGGGAGGAAGTGGGCTCACAAAGGGTTGCGGTAAGTGACTGTGGTGCCGTTATGGAGCTGGACGAGGTCGCCGTCGCGTCCTCGTTGCCGGCTGATAGAGTCCAAGGCGGCGGATCCGATGCCTCCCTCCCACTCATTGTTGACAGGGTGCGATACCTCGGTAGCTCCAGTCCTAATGAGTCTAGCGATGTAGGCAGCCGTGCGTTCGAGGCTGACGAGGTTCGCAGGGGAAGAGGACGACTCGTGCGAGTGAGCGAGCGAAGAGAGCAGGACGGCGAGCGCGACGAAGGCGAGGACGGCAGCGAAGAGGACGAGGCGCCGTCGAGTCCCGAGTTGGAGTGGGACACTGGACAGCGCCATCTCTCGCTCGAGCGTACAGTAGAGGAGGTGTAGAGTCGAGAGAGGAGGATGTGGTGCCCCTCTCCCCCAGCTCTCGGCTCCGAGCTCACTCAGCCGTTCAGCGTCTCACTCACTCTCTCCAGCTCTAAGCTCTAGAGCGCGTATAGTGAGAGCAACATGTCAGCGTACGCACCGGTCGAACCGACTGGCTCGCTCTTGCTGGCTTGGCAGGTCTCGCAGCAGACCATCCTGCTGATCGGAGCAGGGACCGTCGCCGCCTCGAGGCTGTACCACCTCGTCTGCGCCAACCCGCGCAAGGTCATCATCGTCGCTCCGGACAATGACCAGGTCGATCCAGAGATCAGGTACCGCTTGGAGCAGCAGCACGCGGGCGGCACCGAGTTGGAGTGGATCAAGCGCCCGTATCGACAACATCAAGACCTCGACGACTTGCTCCCCAAAGACGCCAAAGACGACGGCCTCGGGATGGTCCTCGTCGCAACAGACGATGCCACCTTGTCCTCCCGCATCTGCACCGAATGCCGCCACCGCCGCATCCCCGTCAACGTCGCCGACGTGCCCCCCGAATGCGACTTCTACTTTGGTTCGGTCCTCCGTCGCGGCGCTTTGAGCGTCATGGTCTCGACCAACGGGAAAGGACCCCGCTTGGCAGCGAGGTTGCGCCGCCGGATCGAGAAATCCATCCCGGAAGGAGCAGGACTCGCGATTGACAAGGTCGGCAAACTCCGCGCGGCGCTCCGAGTCAAAGAACCGGGCAAGGACCCAAAGACGATCGAGAGGAGGATGCAGTGGATGATTCGCGTGTCGGACTTGTGGAGCGTCGATCAACTCGCCCGGATGGACGACGCGATGCGCCAAGCCGTCCTCGCGGGATGGGAGTCGGACACGGCCCTCGGCTACTGGGACGTCGTCCGCTCGCGTTCCCTCGCAGACCGGGTCGGTTACCTCGCCCACAGGGCCGCCCGACTCGTCACCGGCCAGGCGAACGGGTCCTGCCCCGTCGACCGTGACCCGGACGGCGACCCGTTCAAGTGCCCGTTCCTCGTCGGCATGACTGGCTTCGTCGCCGGACTCGCGACCGCGTCCTCCATCGCGGCCGTCGTCGCTTGGCGCTACTCGCAACTCGCGCACCCCTCCACGGTAGCGCGGTAGGGTAGTCTCCACTCCTTCTCTCGGGTCGGTGTCTTTTTTTGTTCTTCGTGTCCTTGTTGTCGTTCCGCCACCACTCTCCTTCTCAGTCATAGAACGCACTCTGCAGTCCAATGTATCATCTGAGAGTTTAAAGAGAGAGATTGCGTCTTGCAAGGGATGGAACAAGGAGTGGTGATACAAAAAAGAGGGGTGCGCGTCGTCTCTGTTCGGTGTCCGGGGTGTTCCTACGTGCTGGTCGATGCCTCCAATTAGACGACCTTGGGTGCTGTATTGACCATTGAGACGACGGAGAGCGCGCACAAGGTCGGGGAGGGTAAGGTGTGTCCGAGAGAAAGAGCGCTGAACGTCAGTTTCTCCGAGGAAAGGAACACCAAGAGAACGCCGCCGCGGTCAAGAACCCACCTAGCGAAACGATCTTTCCCCATCCCCGTGCCCTCAACTCGGCCGCAACGACTCCACCAATCCGATTCCCAATCATCTCCTTCTTGTTGTTGACCAACACGGCGGCGTTGTCATCGAAGCGGATGTACCGCCCGTCGGGTCTCCGAGTTGGGTACTTGGTGCGGACGACGACGGCGTGACGGACGTCGCCTTTGCGGACTTTGGGGGCACCGCCTGCGCCGCCGGAAGAGGAGGGTGAGGCTTGCGAAGCGTGAGGTTGTGGTCGAGCGCGCTTGATGACCACGACAATCTCGTCGCCTGGTCCCGTCGTGGGAAACAGCGTCCGTCCGTCAGAGTCTGCCTTGATTCGTCTCAGAGTCTCCTCCCTCGTGAAGTAGACGCACCGATGCCAGCCATGCCGTGCCCAGTCTTTTGTTTCAGCACGTTAACGCACTCGGCCACCAACGCGCCCGAGTTGTCGATGATGCTCTGTGCGCGCCCCGCATGGACACGTTCGACAGGCAGAGCGAGAGGGAGACGAGGGCGAGTTCGAGATGAAGAAGGGGGTCAGCCGGCACAGCTCGTAGGCAGACCGACGAGAGGCAGAGGGAGCGCACCATTGTCGCCTTGAGTCCGAGCATCTTGTCTGGTCCACCGCAAGCTCGTCGAGTACGTGCAAAGCGAATCGAGATCAAGATGAGAAAGAGCGAGCGAGGCGGTGAAGAAGCTTCGGCTGCGGAGGCCCGAGAATATAGCACACCCGGCGCACGGGTCCAAACTAGACGATGGCACATGAGAAACATATAGAATACTCTTTGTTTTGGCAAAGCAGGGGAGAATGCACGGCACAAACAGCTACACTTGGTGGTTTGAGGAATTGAAGGACGGACGGGAGAGCGCGGGGGCAGGAGGAATACACTTGGGATAGACGAGATGGAATGGAAAGAAGGGGAAAGTATGGCAGAAGATGAGAGGAGTGGGAAGAAAAGCGACACTATGATGCCTGCGCTTCAGTCGCCGGGGAAGCGCTCCGAGCAGCCGCCGCGGCAGCAGCAGCAGCGAGCAAGTCGGTTGCCATCCAAGCTTGCCCGGTGGGATGCGGCTCTTGACCAGGAGCGGGCGCATTGGGCGACCGCTGCAGGCCCGAGAAACTCGGCGCTTGGTGCGCCTGCATTTGCGCCGTGCGAGCGGCCAAGAAGGGCGGAACGGCGGCGCCCCCGCCGGCTAGGCGCTCTTGCTGTTGTTCCTGTTGCCGTTGTTGGTAGTACGCCGACATCGAAGGACCGGGGACGGGTTGGTACGTCGACGGAGGTTGAGGCTGAGGTTGAGGCTGAGGTTGAGGCTGAGGTTGCAGAGGCGCTTGAGGCAACGCCGCCGAGGAGCCAGAGCCGGAAGGAGCAATCGACGCGTACCCCCCATAGCTCGCCGACGCTTGTTGTTGCTGCTGAGGAGGTGGAGGGGGGTAATTCGGCTGGTAACCGTACGCCTGCTGCAGTTGCGGATTGTGCGGTCCTGCGTACGGCTGCGCAGGTCGGTGGTACGGCCCCGTCGGCCCCGTGGGACCCGGCGTCGGCGTCGGCGCGCCATAGTACCCGCCATTGACAGCGTACGACTGCTGGACCGAGTAGTCCATCGGCGTGTTGAGGCGCTTGACCGGAGCCTTGTACGCCGGCCGGTCGAGGATCGCCATCTTTTCGCGCTCGGCACGCAGAGCCTTCTCTTGCTTCTTCCGCAGCACCTCGGGCGGGTCGGGCCAGACGACGTTCTTCCACTTGACCGAAGAACGTTTCCTGCACAAGAGTCGGTGGTTAATCAATTTAGCTCCACTCTGATTCGTCACTTCGGATAGCGCGACTTGACTTACCCATCATCGAAAGAGAAGTACAGCAACTCCTTTTCGCGCTCGACGCGGTCGAACGAGACGTCGTAGTTACCGTTGGACGTCTTGACGCGGATCCGCTCGCCCGGCGTGAGCGCGTCAACCTTGGTGAGCAGCTCCTTCGTGCGCCGTTCGGCTTCTTGCCGTTGCCAGTCCTGCGCGGAGAATGAAGGCGGTCAGATCTCGAGGAGACGCAGCGCGACGACGATCTAGATAACCCGATTCGTCGTACCGGATTGTGAGTTCGGCACAGGATGGTCAGGTGCACGAAGCTGTTGCTCGCCTCGGTCGAAGCCGCGGGCGGAGCAGCTGCAGGAGGCGGCGACGGCGCCGCCTGCTCGGCAGGTCCTCCCTCCATTGTCGTTGCGGGAGCAACAGTCGATGCCTCCTCAGAGACCACAGCCTCCCGGAACGGTTGCGCCGCCGCCTCGCTCGACTTGGCCTGTTCGAGGATACTGACCGACTCGCCCTCGTGCTCGGCGTCGGGGATAGTCGCGTCGAGGAAGATGCCGGATCCTTCTTGCAGGGCGCAGGTGACGTGGAACGATTTCGCGCACTTGCCCTTGGTGCATTGGACTGAGGCGAGAGAGAGAGAGCATGATTAGCGTCATTCACGAGGGGCGGCCCTAGCACCTGACTGAACTGCATGCTTACCTTTTGTCCCGTGCAGCTCGGTGCACAGTTGGCATTTCTGCGTCGGGGATTGGTCAGCCTCGGACACCCGAAATTGGAGGGAGGAGGCGTCAAGCAAGACTCACCAGCTTCCACCTCGCCTTTTCGATTTTCGCGAACCCACGCACGAGTTCCTCGCCCGTTTCGGGATCTGGCTCGATCCAAGTGGCGGCTGGTAGCGCAAATCGAAGAAAGGATCAGCGCCAAGGCGCGAACCGGAAACTTGGTCGAGAAGCTCGAGGTACTCACGAGTGAAAGTGACGCAGATCCTGTGCGCCTGAAGATTCTTCTTGCTCTTCTGACCGGGCTCGCCGACTCGGACCAGTCCGTCCTTGCTCATGTCGGGGCAGAGGGCGCACGGCCACTCGGGCTGCGGCGGAGAAGGCGGGACTTGCGGCGTCGCCGACCTTGCCGCTGCCGAACTGTGCTGTGCGTGACCGGATCCCGACGAAGACGCAGCAGCGCCAGAGCCGGGTGGGTAGTAGTGGAATGCGGCGTTGCTGTACGGGTTTGCCGGCGCCGCAGGGGGCGGAGGCGGCATATCGAGCCACGCTGGCCTCGGCAGCGGGTTCCGGATCGCCTGCAGCCGGATCTGCGAGTGGACGCCCCACTGTCCCGACGGGTGCTGCAAGAGTTGCGAGAGCTGCTGCTTGATGATGTCGAGAATGTCGGGAGACTGCATCGCCTCGTACAGCGTCATGGTGACGATCGAAGAGGCATGCACGCCCGGCATGGCCGGCGTTAGGATCAGGTGCTGACGCTGCAGCGGCGTGACGTATGCCGGGTATGCCGGAGTCGCTTTCGCCTTCTTGCGCGGCTGCGAGGAGCTCGGGAGCGACGCGGCGTCGGCGGCTCGTTTTTTCGCGTCGACTTTGGCCTGCCGTTCCCGCTCGGCTTCTTCTTCAGCTGCGAGCGCCGCCTTTTCTTCGAGCTCGTCGTACGGCCACGGTTCGCCTCGCGCGAGCGCCTCCTCCCTCGCCGCCTGCCGCAGCCAAATATTCACGTCGATAGATACGCTGTTGCGGGAGGAAGAAGAGGGCGCGTGAGTATCATACATTGGGCGAGGTGACTCAAGAGAACGCGAAACGCACGAGTCTTCGATACAGTGGCAGTGCTTGGCCACCTGACCGAGCGGGAGCCACCTCTCGGTCGCAAAGTTGATCGATTCGGCGCAGTTGAATCCGAGGTTGAAGCCCGAGTGGTAGCCCTTCGGGTAGGTCAGGATGAACTCGCCGGGGAGCTGTGCGCAGCGGTTCAAGGTGATGCCGTGGTTCGAGAGGATCCGAGGCGACGCGAGGAACGCCTTGTGGCGCAGGAATTGAGAGCATTTCGAACGGTCCGTCGGGAAGAGGCCTGTGGGTCATCTGTTCAGCCATAACGAACTGCACGTAGCCGCCTGACGTGGAGGCGAGAATGGTTCAATCGAGCGAGAGAGAGACGCACCTTCCATGACGCGCTCGAAGCGTTCCGCCTGTTCCTGCGGCACCGAGTACCAGAACTTGGGCGCTCCAAAGTGGATGTAATTGATCGAGTACAAATCGGCGTCCTCGACGTGCCAAGCAAACGTCGCTCGCCACATCCCGAAGTAGAGGTACGGGCTGACGACGCCGGGGATCTCGCAGTTTGTCGGCGCGAGTTTCGGCAGCAAGTCTCCGAGGTGGGCAACGTTCCAAGCGCGCGTCTGGTCTTTGAAGAGAGAACCGGCCATGTCGGCGCCGTACATGGGCGGTTCGCCAAACGTCAGAGTGCGCCAGTACCGACGCTCAAAGTCGCGCATTCGCTCGATGGTGTAGTCCGACTTGTTCATCCCGTGCGGCAAGTCGTACAGCGAGGCGGTAAAGTCGGCCCATTCTTCGTCGGTCGGTTCGATCCGCAGGCTGGAACCGCCCGCGCGCTTCTTCTTCGCTGGGGCGGCGTCTGCGGCGGCGGCGGCGGGCTCGGGAGCCAGCTCGGCTTTGGCCCTGCGCGCGGGAGTCCGACGTCCTTTCGGGAGCGCCTTGTCGTCGCCGTCATCCTCGACGTCGGCCTCCGCATCTGCCTCTTCCTCAGCGCCGTCCGCGTCCTCGCCGCCGCCCGCGCGCTTCTTGTTCGGCGACTTGGACGCAGCATCCGACCCTGCAGCAGTACTCGCTGCCCTCCTCCGCTTCATCGAACTGACCGTCGTCCTCTCACTCCGGTCTCCCTTCTTCTCGTCCGCCAAAACGTCCGGCGCGTCCGATTGAGGTCGGACGGCGCGTTGTTTCCATTGGTAGGCGTTCCAGGTCCGGTTCTTGGCTTCGTTCATGACGCGGTACAAGCCCTGGGAACCGACCATGTGTTGCTCGATGGCGTCGCGAAGGCGGATCGAGCGGAGCGGGTCAGAGACCGAGGGCAGAGAGTCGGTCCTGTGAGGAGAACGCGTGGTCAGCGGGTACGAGCCGGAAGTGCTACAAGAAGTAGCGGATGACCCGGAGGTGACTCCTGTACATGCAGGCTGCCCTCATCTCGCGCGCAACGACTCACCATTCTTTTGGCGGGATGACCTTGACGATTCCGCTCCGCATGCCGTACTTTTCGATCCGCTTGACAAAGCCGTAGAAGCCTCCGTTCCCTTCAAAGTCTTCCATGGTCGGTTCAAACACGGGCACGCCCTTGAACCCGCCTCGCCTGCCGTGTCGTCTCTTGGGTCCGGCGGTTCCGGCATCGTACGACTCGTCGTAGTAGTACGCCGGCCTCGGTTTCGGCAGCCCCGTCGATTTCGAAGTCTGGACGGGGCGGGGCGGCTTCGGTTCGCCAAACTCGTCTTCGTCGGACGACGAGTCGGCGTCTTCATCGGACGAAGACGAGAGCGCTGCGGGGTCGACAAAGGACGGCAGCGGGATGTCGAGCCCGTCGATCGAGATGGTTGGCTTGTTGGCAGCTGGCGACGTCCCTGCATGCGGCGGCGAGGCTGCAGAGAGACAACGTGAATTAGGAACGAGGCGGTGCAACCTCGTGGAGACGACGCACGGTAGTGGTCTTCGGCCTTGACTGGCGCTTCTCTCTGGCCTTGTACTTCCTGCTTGGGCGGTGCAGCTGCAGTCGCCGAGGCCATAGCGTCGTCTCCGGTACTCGGCATAGCGACCGCGGCGGGGGCGGGTGGCGACTGGACCTGCCGCGGCTCGTGCTCTTGCTCGGGCGTGGGCAGTGCGACTCCCTCCATAGCTGGAGTTTACTCGGACCGTGCACTCTGCCGCTGTGTATGCACTGCCGACTTACAGCTGCGCGTGACTTGAGTCCAGACGGACCCCGCCTTCTTGGCAACTCGGTTCAGTTCAAAAGCTCGTCGCCCGCTTGAAGTTTTCCTAACTTTCGATTTGTAACAAGTCATTTGAACACTGCACATTTCACTACAGCGGCTCTTGCACAGTACATTCCAAAGCTGAAATCGAGTACACTTTTCTTACAACCTGAAGACATGGTGGGCAGCCTGCTTGTCCGAAACCGACCTTTGCTGAGGGGAAAATTGCACCTGGGCAGAGTGTGTTTGCGGCAGAGCAAAGTCGAGCTCGTATACCAGATCAAGGCAATAGGCTGGAGCTTTTGAGAGCAACTCCGGCTGCACACGCCAGAGCTGGAGCGACCAGTAAGTCGTGTCTTGAGCAGATCGGTACCGCTTGTCGAGATCTTGTTGAAAGACAGCGGCATTGTAAAGAGTGCCACTTTGGCCATAGACTGTAAACTCCTACGGTGAGTCTGCTGCTCATCCAGCTCCACATCTCAAGACTTGCAAAAGGGAGAAACGCACATATTTTTCTCTCTCCGCTCGAAGCGGTCACCCAGTGCAGGCTTTTGATGCCCCCAGCCCTGTCAATAGATACCATGAGGGGAGTGGTTGGCCAGATACGCCTGTGGCGCCCTTTGGCCCATTGGGGCAGCACCACCCCTTGAAGGCTTACGGGGCCATGAATGAAGCGAAAGCTTTTATCGGCCAGGCTGCCCTGTCGCTATTCATGGGGAGGGACCAGAAGGGGTACTGTGCGTACTGTGCGCGTCTTGAACTGGTTCCCAGGTCTTTCCCAGAGAACCTGGAGGCGGTAGGCAGGCAGATGAATGAGAAGTGGCTGATCCACTGGGAGTTGAGGGATGGGGGGCAGAAGCCAGTCTCTGTGCAGATGGTGCGGATGATACCTATGCAAATGGGCAGATGACGGCTCTACTTGACTGGGTACTTGACTGGGAAAAGCATACCTATTGTGTCCCCCTTCCCCACTCAGAAAGATTCCAAGAGGCGGAGCTTATGTTGAGTATCAAAGTCAGAGGATCGGTTTTCGCTGGTCTTGAGGCCTAGAGTGAACCATCGCAGATGTCTATCAATCTGCTTCTGCAGATTGTGCAAAGGTGATTTTGTGCTGGTTCCCTCTGGAGATCTAGGAGGAAATTCAAAAAGCTGCGGAAACAAAGAAGAAGTCAGTGCCGCAATTGATATAATCTGCAATCAATAAAAAAAAGCTGCGGAAACAAAGAAGAAGTCAGTGCCGCAATTGATATAATCTGCAATCAATAAACTGTGGATCTGAGGCAGAGATGTATCAATGGCTCACAAACATTTCGCGTGGCTTCAACACAGAGTTTGTGGTCATCAAAGACTGGTGATGTCCTGGACGCAGAGCCAAGAGCCTCTGTCAGGCAACCGTCTCCGTACCGTACTCGAGATAGGACCTCTTGTCCAGTGCATCAAACGAGAAGTCGTAGCACAAGTGAAAGCAGAAGGCTGGTACACTTTGCGCCATGTTGTCGTTGACCTCCAGCAACTGAACAGACCAAGTGACGCATTTTGCTCTTGGGCTGGTTTCGCTGAGGGCAGTATCTTGCTGTTGGAGCTGCAAGGTGTACATGGTCTTGCTTTGGCGGGAACAGACTATACAGACAGGTATCAGTGGTCATTCCGGGTCAAAAGACAGACATTTGCTTGAGGCAAAACACCGACCAGTTTGGTAGTGGTCTGTACCTTCATCCCTCTGCATTTGATGCCAAGTGTCCGGCCCTCCTTCAATGAGCAACCTCAAGGCTTCGGTCGGCCAACGGCAAACTCTGATCCAAACCCTCACGGCCAGTTGTTTTGAGACAGCGAGACAGTAGGCAGGACGGTCCGGGCAGAAAGTACACCTGCTGCGATGTGCTCTGCAGCTCCCCTGGCTGGACATCTGGTACCCCCTCTGCCTGGGCTGGAGCTTTGAGCACTGCCCTGTAGATATTCAGCTTCAGGTGTGTCTGTTCAGGCCTGCTGCGTCGGAAAGAGATTATTGCTGCTTGCACCGGGTAAGCTGGCAGGTGAACAAGGAGTAGTTTGTCAGCTGTAGATTGATGGTGGAGAGTCAGTGCTTGAGAGTACATCATTCCATATCGGTAGCAGCATCATCCCATATCGTTGGAGCAACTCAGAGGACTGACCTGTGGCGCATCCCTCCTCAATCTTGAAACCTGCGAGTCCACGGAATTCATGGGTGGTGTAGTCGGGTTGCCTCGGTGTCTCCTCTTTTACCCCAAGTGTGAGTCGCTGCAAGTATCGGGTCCACATCGAAGAGAAACAAGAAGAAGAGGTGGTTCGCGTGCGACGAGTTCTCTGGACCCCCCAAAAAATCCTCAAACTAGATCATTTCAAAGCGGTCAGCATGTTACAGTCTTGCGTGGTTTGACTGGATTTGAGATGGTGTTTCTCCTTACGAATCGGCGACGTGTCATGGATGGCTGCTGCACACCGGCCAAGTTGGCTACTTGGTGTGGCGCCTGGGAGTTCATGACGCGGGACTGAATGGCGGTCAAAGCTCTGGATACAGAAGAGAGCGCAGACCCAAGCGAAGTGCAGAAGGCAAGAAAGGAGCCGCACACGCGAACACCGTGGAAACATTCGCTTTCGGGTTTTCCGCGAGCGGCGGAGGGCCTGAGCTTTGCAATTTCCAATTCCCTTCGAGCTTCGTCTACGTGCGCTTGCATGCGCCGGAGGCGGTGTACAGACATGTGCGCTACAGTAAAACTCTCGACTAATCGCAAAGCGCCGAAGGAATCTAGCGGAAATTGGCAGCTGGGACAAGCAAGCTGAGGAGCGCAGAGCAGCTGCAGGTTCGCAAGAGCACGGCCATAGCGGCGGTCCGTCCAGAGAAGCGGTTCAGGATGAGGTTGTCAACATGGAGAGACTCTTGCAGCTTGTTGATCGGGCAACGGGCTTGTGTAGCAGAGGAGCGACACGGCTTCAAAAGGCATTGCCGTAGGCAAAGTGACTCGTTGGCCTTCTCACTTGTTCTCACGCTCGTCGGCGGTCCGTTTTTCCTCACTGTCTCGTCTTCGTCATCTCGCGTCTCGGCGGCGGCGTCGTCGTTGTCATGACCGGCTTTACCAAGCCCGGCTTGAATCGTGCCCGACGAAAGGATCTTTCGTACGAGAGAGTGCATCCTCGTTTGTTCCTCACAATTAGCACTCTACTTGTACAGGTCCGTAGATTCGTAGATCTGTATCTTTGATACTGACTGTGGTCAAGAGTAAGGAAGCAAAAAGTATACAAAGTAAGCCCGGAAATTTTCCCGCCGGCCGGTCTCTCGCTACAACCAGATCAAGCGGCAGTGAAGCTGAAAAGAGACGCGAGAGTAACGAGACAACGAGAGAATCGCACAGGCTGGGGTGCCAATAAGGTGGGGGGGAGGGGTAAAGAAAGGCTTTTGGGGGGCGGGAAGAGAGAGAGAGAGAGGGAGATTGCAACAGAATGGAGAGAAGTGGCATCGGGGTTGGGAAGGAAAGGGGAGGGAAACTGCTGTGTGGCCGGGTGATGCCACCACCGAGTCTAGAGGTCGAGAGAGACAGGCGCATGCACGGTAGACAAGGCGCGCTTAGATGAGGTCGGCGACGTTCATCGGCATCTCGTCGATCTGGACGTAGCGCACAAAAACTCCAAAGGGTCAGCATTTGGTTCTAGGGAGAACTCGGAGGAAATAGAGCTGGACTTGCCTGGGTGTTGTAGAAGCGCTCAATGTCACGGAGCGCCGGGACGTCCTCGGCGGCGACAAAGTTGATCGCGACACCCTTGCGACCGAAACGACCGCCGCGACCGATCCGGTGGATGTAGTTCTCGCGCGAGGCGGGGAGGTCGTAGTTGATAACCTGAGCGACAAGGAACCGGTCAGTCATCGACTCGTACGTGGTTGTGGGAAGTTGCTCCGGAAAGGTGCTGGTGGCGTCGAAGGACCGGTTCGCCCGGGCCGCTCGTCGCCACGATTGCCACGTCCCAGCCGGCGCAGTGTCGATACTAGACTTGAGACGACATCGAGGGATCCGGCGTCGAGTCGAGCCGATGCGATGCGATGCGAGGCGAGGCGTGGGAAGCTGCGAACGAGCTGAAGGGTCCCCCTTTGATCGATCGCGTTCCCCCACCACCACCCGCCTGCCCGCGACATCTCCCCACCCGACGAAACCCGCCGACAAAGCCCGGCACAGACAAAGAAAAGACGGCGACGACTCACGAGCGAGACCTGCTGGACGTCGATGCCACGGGCGAGCAAGTCGGTGGTGATGAGGACACGCGACGAGCCCGAGCGGAACTCCTTCATGATGACCTCGCGCTGCTGCTGGTCCATGTCGCCGTGCATGGCCGAGACGGTAAACTCCTTCTCGGTGAGCTTCTCGGTGAGCCAGTCGACCTGCGGGAGCGGGGGCGAGGTCAGCAAAGTGAGATCGGACGTTTGGCACCCAGAAAACGCCACCACGCACCTTTCGGCGGGTGTTGCAGAAGATGACGGCCTGGGTGATGGTGACCGTCTCGTACAAGTCGGCGAGGGTGTCCAACTTCCACTCCTCCTTCTCAACGGCGACGTAGAACTGCTTGATACCCTCGAGGGTGAGTTCGTCGCGCTTGACGAGAATGCGGATCGGGTCGCGCATGAACTTGGTCGTAACCTCGAGGACGTCCTGGGGCATGGTGGCCGAGAGGAGGACGACCTGGGTCGTCGGCGGGAGGAGCTGGAAGACGTCGTAGATCTGGTCCTTGAATCCGCGCGAGAGCATCTCATCGGCTTCATCAAGGCAGAAGATCTTCATGTGGTCCGTCTTGAGCGCGCGGCGCTGGATCATGTCGTAGACGCGACCCGGGGTACCGACGACGACGTGGACGCCCTCCTTGAGCTTGTCCATGGCCTCGCGGACCGACGTGCCACCAACGGCGGCGAAGCACTCGATGTTCATGTAGTCGCCGAGGGCGACGACGACCTTCTGGATCTGCTGCGCGAGCTCACGGGTCGGGGCGAGGACGAGGGCCTGCGGCTGCTTCAGCGAGACGTCGATCGACTGGAGGATCGAGACCGAGAAAGTCGCCGTCTTGCCGGTTCCGGACTGGGCCTGGGCGATAACGTCGTGGCCGGCAACGACGGGCATGATGGCGCGCTGCTGGATGGCCGACGGGCGCTCGAAACTGTCCGGCGGTGGCGACGGCGTCCCGTCAGCTGTCTGCGGCCTCTCGAAAGTGCGGCCGGCAGTACGAGAGGACTCACCCGTAGGCGTAGATACCACGGAGGAGCTCGGGGCGGAGGTTCATGTCGTCAAAGTTGCTGTCGACAGACGCACGCGGTCAGCAATCCTTACCTTGCCTCGACGCGGCGACCAGATAGCGACCTACTCGACGACCTGGTCCCAGCTGCACGCGTGAAGACGGGGTCAGTTTCGCATCCTGGTACCGAGGATAAAGAGCGAGCGCGACTGACTTGGACTCGATGAGGTTCTCCGAGACTTCGAGGCCGGCGTTCTGGGCGTCGGCCTGAGCCTCCGGCCTGATCGCGCGCAACGGCGAGGGCGGTGATCACGGCGGAAAGGTGCATGGCGTAGACACACGCGTACGGATCGGCAGCACACGGCGGGAGCGAGAGAGAGAGAGAGGAGGCGAGGTGGGCAACACAAAAGGTCAGCGCGTCCGGGACGACCCAAAGTGGCGGCGCTCCTCCACTGCTGCTCGGGCGAGCGTCTGCGCTCGCTCTAGCAGTCCACGGGGCCTGACTTTGCCCGCCACACCATCTCCCACACGCTACGGGGAGCGAGAACGGGCGACGAGGTGGTCGGGCGGACGAGGAGAGCAGGGCTCAAAGGCGAGAGACGACGCGGCAAACTCACTGCTGCGCCGCGGGTTGTTCGCTAGCCATGGTGTAGACGAAAGGTGATTCGGTTCGAGTGCTTGGCAAGGAACTTGGGATCCCTCGACAGGCTCTGTAGACGGAGTGACGCCGAGTCCTTTGGCGAGGCCAGCTGAGCTCGCGCTCTCTTCGCAATTCGTTCCGCGTCGACCTCTCTCGTCCGCGGAGAGCGCGGACCACACCCTGGTCTTCTTCCCGAGCGCTCTGCACGCTCACGTCCCTCTCGCCTCAGAAACTGATCCGTGCAAGCCTCTCGACGCTGAGCGCTCCAGTGACGAACGACCCTTTGTGCTTCGGAGCTCGCCTGCTTGCGACGGGCTCACAAGCGGGTTGGTTTCCCCCCCCCCCCCCCCCTCAGCATCGAGACCCTCTCAATCATGAACTCGTCTGTGGTGCTTCCGTCTCCCAGCTAACAGGTGCCGCGCCCCTCTCGCGGGCGATTGCAGTCGCGCGAGGGCGCCTCGAGCCGGGAAGCTGACTTCGGACTTCGACTTTACCGTCGCTCGCTTGCTCGCTCACCGCGCACTGGCGGTGTCACTATAACGACACCTCGATCTCGACATTGTATATCGATAACCGATCTCTCGCTCCACCTGCCGTGGCCGACGAAACTCCGACACGGTATATACCGACCGCTTTTCGCTGCCGATTTTCTTTCTCTTCGCATCCCCGCGGTTGCTTTGCGGGTCCGCGCCCAATGACCAGCTCTTCCCACTCAAAACAAGGCTTCCTGGTTATGCTGATGGCCAAGGCTCCACCGTGTTGTGAGCATACTCGAGCTGCCTTGAGAGGCACTCGCCGAGACTCGCTGCAAAGAGGGCCTCAGCTTGATCCGCGATTCACCGCCCTCCGCGCTGTCGCACCCTCACGACTTCGGCTGCCCAACCTGCTTACCCTGCGCCCGCGATGCACCTGGACCTCTGTAAAGTGCTGCTGCATGAAAACGGCCGACGCTCTTCCATCTGGTGTGGCGCACGCACCTCGGCGCGAACCCAGCTCGAAGTCGATGCTTCAGGTCCGCGGACAACCCGCCGCCAAAAGACCCCAGCTCGTGCCGTGCCCGGGGCCCGCAAACCGATGTCGCTGTCTCAGAGCGGCGGACATCCCGCGGTCCGTTTGCCGTCGCTGCGCTCTTGCCCCAGCACTCTTGCTTCTTGACTCGTCACTCTCGCTTTCCTAAGTGCTCGAGCGACTACCCCTGCAGCTTGCTACAAAGGCTGCACCATGTCATCTTCTGCTGCAGGACCCGCAGGCGCAGGGCCCGACTATCAAACCCATTGGCATTGACTAGACCGAAATTGTGCTGAATGATGATCTCGGGCCCTCTCGCAATTTGAAGCTGAGCCAAGCTTAGCCCCTCCAGCTCCTTCGGCTCTTCCATCCATTCGCTCTCCTAGCGTTTAATATCCAACTTAAATTGGTGTGCGCAGAATCTTGACCCTCCGTGAATCACGCGCCAAGAATTCAACCGCGCGTCGTGCCGAAACCAATGCTCCCCTACAGGGCAGACTTTGTAAGGAAAGGACACGGCTCATTGCTTCATAGTACGATACTCGCTACATACAGCTATGCACACCTTCCACCTCGGCGAGAGAAGTCTACTGAATGCACTCAGAGTTCAACCTTGGCGATCCTCGTCCCCGGTCGCGCATCGGTTTTGACGCGGCCGTTCCTGCCATCCTTGCCCTTGGCTTTCTCGAGCGCCTTCTCGACGTCCTGCGAGAGAGCGCCGTAGAACCCGTACCCGTCCGAGTACTCGAGCGGAGTCCGAGTGCCGCTCCGCTTGTACTCCTGCCGGATCGGTTTGCCCGTCTGCGCGTCGATCTCGCCCGCAAAGTGATCGACAAAGACCTGTGGGTATGCCATTCGCAAGTCAGAGAATGCGAGTCTTGGAGTGAGGGACTGTGCGGGCGACGTACAGAGTTCGGCTTCCGGTTCGCTTCGGAATGTAGCTGCTTCAGGAGACTGTGCACCTCCATCAAGTACGACTGGAGCGCATCGAGGAAGCGCTGGGTTTGCCGGTGCTTGCTCGAGACGCAGAACGCGATAGAGTCGGCCTGCGGGACAAGCAGTCATCAACAGTCCATTCACTCGCCCGCGGGAAAAAGAAACCGAGACGCACCTTGATGATGTACCCGATTCCGAGTCCGTCACTGACGACCGGTCCGAAGCCAAAGTAGGCCAACGAGGGATCGCCGCAGTTCGAAGTCGAGATGGTCGAGTGACCGAGTTGGGCGTAACCCGGATCCTTGAACAGCTGCGGGATCCGGGCCGCGATCCGCGCGCTGACTTCGGCGCCCGCGAGTCCCGCTTGCGGTCCATCCGAGTCTTCTTCGTCCGACGACGAGGAGAAGACGGCACTCCCCCCGCTCATCGAGGCTGTCCGCGCACGTTGCGCGCGTTTGCGTCGCTGCTGGGCGAGGCAGTACATCGCGTACAGGATCCGGTCCTGGCCCAAACCGCTGGCGCATTGTTTCGTCAACGCCGTGTGAGTCTTGCACGCGCGACGGAGAGCGTCGATCTTTTCGCGGGCCGACGCGTCGGAAGAGAAAGTCTTGACAAAGTTCACGGCACTGTGGATGGGTTCGTCGGTCAGTTGAATGCTCGTCTCGGTAGACGACCCGTAGAGCACGGAGCACTCACTCGGGAGTGACGGATCGGATCGCTTCGGTGCGACCGTGCAAGAAGTTCTTGGTCATTGCCGGCTCGTACGTCGATTCGACCTTGCCGTACAGCGAGTAGTACGCGGCCTGGTACGCCATCTGGACGAAAGCATCGGGAGAGAAGCCGTATTCTGCCAAGAGGAGATACGTTAGCTACTTCCGCAGGCAAGAGCGAGGATGGGGTGACGAGAACACATACGGGTGATGGCGTTCTTTCCGTAGGCTTCAAAGTCGAGAGCGACGACTTCGTTCTGGCAAATCAAGTCCGAAAGCCTCGTCTCGGCATAGCGCTGTGTGTGCAAAATATCGAAACCAAGTCAGTACTCCGCTCGCGCGAAAGACCGGAACCACGAGCGCCACGCCTTTGAAACGCGGCGAGATCGGAAAACGCACGCACCACCGCCATCTTGAGCTCGTGCGACATGCTCCACTCCAACTTTTTCGGTTCCGTGTCGACCACTTCCGGCTCCTCGCCCTCGACGGCCGTCTTCTTGCCCGGACCTCCCGTCGCCCACGGGGACAACCGCGCCTTGAAGAGCGTGCCCGCGCCGGACTTGATCGACCGCGCAAAGCGGAGGATGAGCTCGGTGTAGACGTCGGCGACGTAGCTGTCACAAGAAAGCGTGTCAGCGATCGAGGGCGGGGCGCAAGAGATTGTAGACGGAGCGGACAAACCGAAGGACGGTGTGGCCGTCGACGGCAGAGTGCTCGAAGCAGACACCGGCAGCTCCGTTTGCCGCCACGATGATTTGGAGCTGTAAGCGTACGATACACTCGTCGCATCAGCGCTATGTAAACGCAAGGGAATTCACCGGCACTCGAATAGAGCGCATGCAACGTTCGCCCTCGCCTGCTCACCTTGTCGTACCACCGGTTGGTGCACGTCCCGACCTGCACTCCCTTCTCGAGCTTGTACGTCCCGCACAGCATGTTGTTGCACATCTCACTCGCCGTCGCAGGGCTCGTATCGTCCAAACAGACGACAAACAACGCCTTGTCGATCATGTCGAGGCAGAGCGAGTTGCCTTCGTGGTTCATCAAGTCTTGGCGGATCGCGGCCCACGTGGAGCGGCGCTCGGTCGAGAGGACGCCGAGGGCTTGCTGGGCGACTTGGTTCGGTGGCGTCCGGGCGGCGTCGTTGAGGATCGCGGTCAGGTTGGCGAGGAGCGCTCGCTCGGTCAGGGCCGGGCGGTTCTTCGAGTCGAGGACCTGCGGGTGCGCGTTCACCGTCGCAGAACACCGATCAGTTAATCGTCCTCTCGCAAAGAAAGGTCAAAACGACTCACATCGAACCAATAGAACTGGCCGCGCGCCATGACGACGACGTGTTTCGATTCCGGGTCAATCTGCATCCGGCACCCTTCCCTTGTCGGGATCCTCGCCGTGCCAAACAGTTTCGGGTACTGGGACATGTCGAGCGGGATGCCGCGAAAGTTGTCGGGTTCGAGTTGGGCGGTGCGGAGGTCGTGCACGAACGCGAGCGAGGCGAGGATGAGCGAGGTGGCGCGCATGAGTTGGTTGCCGCGGGCGGGGGTGGGGTCGTCTCTGCGGGAGGCGCCAGTCAGGGTTCCATCCATCCTTTGTGTTCTGAGAATATGATCCCTCACGTACTCGAGGATGAAGAACGGGTTCAGCGAGAGCACGACCGATTCTTGATGGGAGAGGTACCTGGTTGCCCGCCAAGTGCGTCAGCGCCGACATACTGGGAAGCGAGGGGAGCGCCCAGCACGCACGACTCTGTCCACCACTCTTCGATGTAGCTCGCGCGTGTGGAAGCATACTCCTTGAGGCGCTCGTGCAATTCGGGTCCTTCGTTCTTGAGGAACGAGTCGACGACTTCCTTGGTCTGCGCGTGCTCTTCCGGTGACTGCGGTCGGCGGTCATCAGCACCACCAGGTCGTTTCACGTATAGGAATCCAGTGCAAGGGCGGTGTGCGGAATTGAGGCAGGCGAAGGAGCGGAAGCGGGGAAAGAGAGAGAGATCTCGGGAGTCAGTTTTCCCGTAGTTCTTCGAGCATAGTACGGGCACTGACCTGCAATCCCTCGAGAGCGTCGAGGTAGCGCTTCATGGTATCCTCGAGCGGCGGAATCGGCAGCCTGCATTCGTCCATTCACCCAATTGTGAGCTCTTGCCTCTGCCCATACAACCCGCCGTGATGAGACGCTCGCTCGCTCACCTCGGGAGTTGTCCCTGCCCTGCAAAAGTCTTGCCGACGGGGAACTCATAGCCTTCGATTACGCTCGTCTCGGTCACGGTCGCGGGTCTGTACGGCATGCCAAAAGCGGGGGCGGGCGGGCGGCCGGCGAGTGCAAAAGCGAGGCCTGATTCGCTGGGTCAAGCTGGGCGACGAAGAAAGAAGCGGTCTCTGAATTCGTGCGTCGGAGATAGAGAGAAAGTCCCGCGCAAAGAGTGTAGAGAATGCGCGACTTGCTGATGATGACGATCCTCTCCAGCGACTCGCTCGCTCGCGTGCGTTCCGAAAGCTGTGCTTCCGAAGTGGGGAAACTCCGAGGTCGTCGACTTTTCGCTCCCGAGAACAGAAATCTCGGTTTCGCGCGGCACAGCTCACTCCTCGGTCTATTGCGTCTTTCTGAGAGAGGGTGCGCCTACACGGTCCCATTCTGCCGGGACGACCACCTCGTCCTCCCGCCCCGGCAGGGTTTCCCCGGGGGGCGTCCCGTAGTAGACTCCAAACAGGAGGATCACGAGCGACAGGACCAACCCGAGCGACGAGTTGACCGTCGAAGGCCATACCGAGAATCCGTACTCGACCAACGAGATCAACACGAGGCTGTCGAGAGGCGGGCCGGGGTCAGTTTCCCATGTTTCGAGGGGGATTTTCTCCGCGGCGCGGGCAGAATCGGAACAGAACGGAGGAGAGGGGCGAGCGCACCAATGCATCGGTTCGAACGCGCACCCGGTTCCGAAGCATAGCCAAACAAGTTGGTGCGCGAACCAGGCGTAGAACTGAGGGTGCAACGACCGGGCGCAGACGACCCCGGTCAGGTTGGCGCAGAAAAAGATGGTCGCGATGCCTGCCCGCGGTGGGTCGGTCGGTCGGTCGGTTGGTCGGAGCGGTCGTCGTCGGAGAGTAGCCATTACCGGGTCAGCATCTTGTACAGGCGAGACAGACAACGAAATGATGGCTACAGAAACCAGAACTCACGCGACGAAGTGAGCGCCTTGCCCCGTGCCAACCTCTCGGTCGGACGCAGTGGGTTGATCACCAACCTCGCGCCCGCTCGATCCCCGTCCTCTTCCGCCCACTTGAGCCCCCAGATCAGCAAGCCGACCACATGTGCCACCATCAAAGTTCTCCCCCAACTCGGGTCCTCAAACACCTCTTGTCCGATCCAGCGCCAGTTGACGGTGAACTCCCACTCGAACACACGGCCGAAATCGAACGCTTGTGAGAGGTAGGCGATTCGGTTCGAAGGCGTCAGGAGGAAGGGGTAGGAGAGCAAGACTTGAGTCGAGAGGAGGACGACGAGGTGCTGCGCGAGGGCGAGGGGGGAGAAGTGGACAAAGACGAGGTAGAAGAGAGCGGGGAGGAAGAGCAAGGTCGACATCTTGATGGACAGGGCGCAGCTGCAAAAGGTGTGCGTTACCAGGGGTCAGCTCGGGCTGAACTGTTCGGGAGGGCGTGAACCTCCTGGCGAGACTGCAAGCGCATCGCACCTGAGCAAGACTGTCCCGAACAACCACCGCCTCTCCACCTGCCTCGTCGCCCGCTCGCCATTCAAGGTGGAAGAGACAGGCACCATGTAGAGGGCGAGGGCGCAATAGACGAAGAGCATGACGACGCAGTCGTTGAACATCCGGAGCATGTAGATCGAGTGAAGTCGTTTCGAGATGCTGAGGAGCGGGAGGACCCAAGGCGGGATCTGTTGGCGGGTGAGGGCGGGTAGTATGCACTTTGTCAGAAGGGTCCGCACGACGTGCCGAATGGTTGGACGGACTGCGGCCGCTGTTCCGCAACGAGGCGCAACGAAAGAGGCTCCGGCGCAAAGTTGCCCCCAGTCTGCTCGTGGGACGCGTATCGTTGCGCCATGAATCGGAAAGCGGGCCCTCGAGCACAAAGAGGAAGAGAGAACACCGACCGACTGATGGGCTTACCTTTTTGTTCCGCCGGTAGATTCCAAAGAGCACGACCGCCATGGTGGCGAGATAGACACCTGCAAAGGTCCACTGGGCTCGCTCGAGGTGCTTGCCTCGATCGGTGAGCCACGAGAGGGCCGAGTAGAGGTAGATGTGCAGGGCGGGGTAGCTGCGCGACACGGCATAAGGGTGGTCAGCCTCCATACGACATGTACCATCACTCCGACTCAAGCGGCCACCACAATTTGCGTGGCGATCGAAAGCCAGAGGTGAGTGCCTGCAGCGAGAGAGACTGAACTGACTTTGCGGGACCACTTTCGCCTTTGAGCAAGGCATAGTCGCGTTCGCCGTCCAAGAAGGCGTGCGCTTGTTGGAGGTAGGTGCTAAAGTCGATCTCGGTGTCTGTCTAGCTCGTGGTTCGTCAGCATGGCTAACTAGGGGCGTGAGGCAGGGGTGGGCGGCTTACAAGGGACGTAGCGGACTATGGCTGCCGAGAGGAAGGTTTCGCCGAGGAGGACGGCGGTTGCGACGAGGTCGAAGCAGCGCTCGTGGTCGGTGAACAGCGCCGTCGGGTTGCTGGCGAGGTACTCGAGCAGGGATTGTCGCTTCCTGTCGCTGCTTCGAACGGGAGCAGGAGCATCGTCGTTGTCGAGTTCGGTGATCGTGTTGGTTGATGAGGAGGAAGCAGCAGCCGAGCGACGACGAGGAGAAGGAGCAGAAGCGAGGCTCGGACTGGACGGAGGCGGGACTGCAAACATTTCCCCTCCTTATAGTGCTTTTGTCCGTGTCTATAGTCTCCTGTGAGCGTGTCGAGTGCGAGTGTAAGAGTTGTCCTTCTCGATCTGCTCGTCTCTCGCGTTCCGCTTCTTCTGCGACCTCTGCTTGACTCGGGTTGATTGGACTTTACTGATGTGCAAAGTGATCCAAAAATCTTCACCAAGCTCCCCGTGTGCACGACGCCCGCCCTGCTGACTCGAGCGTGGACTGGCCGACAGCACATCCTCAACGCCCAAGCCGCCATCCGCGCGCCGTGTTGCCGAAAGTGGTTCGACGTGCGTGCTGCATCTTGTACAGGGACTCGAGTTGCCCGGAAATTGACCTGCCCCACGCGTCCAGTGCGCCGAATGCCACGCCGAGACGTCCGATCACCCGCTCGTCAAGACCCACGAGATGGCGTTCCTCTGCAAAAAGTGCAAAAAAGCGTTCAGGAAGGACATGCAGGCGTACGAAGAGTCGGACGAGTACTGCCCCCACTGCGACAACCACTATGTGGGTGCCGCCGATCGCCCCGACCCCCTTCTTTCGCCGCTGACAGCAGACTCTTTGTGCAGGTCATTGACGCCAAAACACCAAACGCTATGCTCACCGTCGAGTCCGAAGACACTCGCGTCGACAACCGGTGCGTCCGTCTCTTGTACCTCCACCAAGGCGCGACGTCCTACGTCCTCTTTCCCCCCCATCAAATGTCCTCAAACCCCGTCAACGCCTCCCTGACTCGTCGCGCAAATCCCCCGCCCTACAGAGCTATCAAGGACGACCGAGTCGGCGCAGACGGCAAGATCGACACTGCCGAACTGGACGAGTGGCTCTCCCATCTCGATGGCGCACCGGGGCCCGCCACAACAGCAGCAGGGGACGAATTCTCCGCCGGTCCGAGTCGATGACATGGATCAAGGATCCAACGAGAGTCGGGGCTACTATCGGGGAGGGCGCGGACGGACACGCAGGGCAGGCCCGCGTCTGCTTTCGAGACGCCCTTTCCTTTCCAACTCGCAACCACATAACTTGACGTTCTCGCCGCGTCTCGGACGCCCTCATGTAGCATCCTCCTGTCAACACCATATATGCATACTTCTCTGTCGTTCTCTCGCACTCATGTCTCTCCGGCCTCGCCCTGAGAAGAAGAAGAGAAAACAGAACGAGTGGACATACGATGAAAACCTCCGCGGCGAGGTGGAGAGAGAAAAATCGAATAGTGTGCATACGTGCGAAGAGCCTCGACGAGTAGAGAGCATACGTGCGAAGAGCCTCGACGAGTAGAGACGTATAGTCTCATGCAGCGACGCCCGCCCGCCGAACGTGAAGGGCAGGGTGAGGAGCGCGAAAGGCGACTGCGCCGCCGGCTTCCTCCCGCAGCAGCGCCACTTTCCGCTCGAGCCTCCTCGCCCGTTCCTTCTCCGCCCAAAGCTGGTTCCTCGGATCCCGTCGCCTACTGCTGCGTAACAAAGGCGGGGCACTCGAGTCGGCTGCTGCTGCTGCTGCCGTTGTTGCGCTGGAGGTTGGCGGCGCGGAAAGTGGACGCAAATCGACGAGACGAGGCGTGCAGGAGAGGAGGCGCGCTTCGCGCAAGAGTCGTTTGGACCTGACGGCGAACGACTCGAGCGGGAGCGGACTCGAGCTGCGGTCCGCCGTGGGCATCCAGGGCAAGCCGGTGCGAACCCCCTCCTCCTCCTCCTCCGTCTCCCGTCCATCGTCTCGTTCACGTGAAGGAGGGAACCCATCTTTGGGTTTCTCGGGCGTGAGAGGCGGAGTCGGCGGTAACTCGTAAGTCGGCAACGCGTCGAGATCCGACACCAGATCGTGCGATTTGAGGAACGCGTTCTCGGACCGGAGGAACCGGACCGCGCTCCGGAGGGACGAGATCCGCTCGAGCAGGTACGCGGTTTCGAGGTTGCTTTCGTGGTGCGAGATCCCCGAGGTGGGGTCGTACGTCGTCGATGAATCGACAACACCTGCGGTGGGTGGGGTGATTGGCAAAGCGTTGAGTCAATCGTCCCATAAACTAACATCGAACAAGGAGGAAAGGGAGACCGACCCTGCTTCTCGGCCGCCGTCGTCGCCTGCTTAACTTTGTCGAGCTCTCGTTCCATGTTGTCGAGATCGCGCTGCAGCACCTCGTTCGCCTCTTCGTACGTCCTCTCCTGCCTGCGACTCTTGGCCAACTCGGCCTCGAGTCGAGCCATCGCTTCCGCTTGTTTCTTGACGCCCTCGAGCCGCTTCTCGAGGATCTCGATTTTGACGAGCGATTCCTGGTACAGTTGCTCCTGAGGACGTCGGCCGCATCGATTAGCTTCCCATGTTGTTCGAGGCGGAGCGCTCGGGGAGAATTCCTCACCTTGGTCCGCATCGCATGCGACATGACCCGCACTTCTTCCGTGAGACGAGCCACGTCGCGCTCGGCGTCGACATCGATGGCGGCCTTTGATTGGAGCGCAGCGACCCGTTCGACCCAGGGCGCCACGTAAGTCACTGTGAAACGGCGGCGGCGAGGCACCTTTGGTCAGCTCAGTACATCAAGCATCGGAAGAGCTAGCACTGCTTCCTTACGCTTGATGACGTGTTCAGACTCGAGTGAGGTCGACAAGGCGGTGCTCATGTCTTGCACGAGCTGGACCAACAAAGCGTTCACCTCGTCCAACGGGCGCGGCGACTGCTTGCCGAGCTCGACTGCAGCGATCTCCTTGGCAATCCCGTGCAGTGTCGTCAGCTGCAGTGGTGCCTTTGATGACCGTACTTCGCCGCAGTAGTGTCGAATGTCGGCCGCGAGCTGTGAAGAGGCAACGCCTTGTGTGAACGGGCATTACCGGGACGGATGAAGCGGGCTCGCCTCACCTTGGACAGCGCGGATGCGATCGCCGAGCTGTTGAACGCGAGCGTCTCGAGTCCCTGGGCATGTTCAAGACTCGCAGCGCTCCCGGCAGTCTGAAGCTCGTCGAGTCGGCGACGCATTTTCCTGTAAGAAGCTCGTCGTCAGCTCTCGCCCGTCGAGATGCACATCGAAGAAAAGTGCGCACTTGATCAGCACTTTAGCGTTGCGGGAGTGATTGACAAGGTTCTGCAGGGGCTTGAAGATGGCGTCGTCGAGATCACCGCCGCCCAAGTCGACCGTGACATCTGTTCCGTGTTGATTGTTAGCGCGACGCATGCTTCAGAGCAATCTTACAAACATACCTGGCTCGCGCGAAAGGGCTGCGACCGTCTGTTTGGCGAACCCTGCCGCGACGGCGATCGTGTCCAAGTCGAGGTCGAGGCTGCTGACGCACGCGGACTCTCGCTCGAAGAGGTCGATCATCGGATCGAGGTCTCGGAGAACGGTTTCGGCAAGATGCTCCGTTTGGGCAACGATTCTATCGCCGGAGGAGTCAGGTTGAGAAGCACAAGTACCCTGACGGGATGTCACCGACTCACCCTTCCAAGTCTTTGGCGCAATTGATCTCTTGCAACTCCTCCTTCCGCAGCGCTTCGACGTACGTGTCGATTCGTTTCTCGGTCGAGGCGACTTCGCGGTAGACGCTTCCCATCTTCAGGAAGGTTGCCGGGGGGCAGCGTCGCAAGTGAGCCGAGAAGCGTTTGTTGAGTGCCGCAAAGTGGTCGAGTTTGCTCCGGGCCTGACGAAGGGGATGTTCAGCTTTAGATACGTGTGAAGCTCGGAAAGCCGGACAGAAGCGACTGACCTCGCAGATACCGATCAAGTCGTCCGGAACGGTGCCGTCGAGCGCTTCGCCGACGGTGTGTTTCTGCTCGATGTAACGGCCAAGCAAGGCGACTTTCTCGCCCACCCGCTCGAAGAACAGCAGTGCGTCCACGGCGTCCGAGTCGGACTCGAAGAAGGCCGGTGGAAGATAAGGCTACACGGGATGTTTGGCAGATGAGTGCGACGATGCGATCGGTGATGTGGCAAAGCGCACTCACCTTGACGATGGCGAGGTGTTCTGCTGCCTGACGGGCTTCGAGCTCCCGTAGCTCGAGGTCGATCGCCTTGACCTGGCTCTTCAGCACAGTCGATTGCAACTTGAGATTCAGGTTCAGCATCGCTTGCGATTGGCTGGTCAGGTTCTGCGACTCGGTCTCTTGGGTCGCTTGGTGCTGCCTAAGTTGTTCGAGATCGCTGCAGCAGGGAAGACTATCGGTCAGGGGAGAGCTCGGGGATCACGATCGCAAAAAGACGATCTCGCGCACGCTTGAAGAGAGATGACGAGTTCGCGGAACTGCCCAATCGTAGTTTCATAGTCGACGCAGTTGTCCTCCAGAAGGGAACACCGCTTTCGTATCCCTTGCAGTTGAAGGTCGCGGAGATCTGGTCACGTGCAAAGTCAGCCGGAGCACTCGAGGTGTCGCATTCATAGAAGGTATACGCACCGAGTTCCTCCTGAAGCTGCTTCTCCGTCTCGGCGTGAGACTCTTCGAGCTCGTCGGCCAGCTCCTTGAGCGCCTCGAGCTCTTCGACGTCGACCTTGAGCGCTTCGTTGTCCTGTTAGACGGTGCTTGGTGTCAGTCTCCTGCGGTTCCTTTCAACGCGGACGGCAGAGAGACGAACGTCTTGGAGCTGCATGTTGCGCTCGGTGAGTTCTTCGAGCATATCCTGCGCTTCAGCCGCAATGTCGAGCTGCGAGCGCAAGTCTTCGATTTTGGCTTCGGCGGCGTCGAGCTCGACGGCCATGTTGTCGAGATCGCCTGCGTACTCGTAAAGTCAGACTCGTTGGGAGATCATGAGAGCTGGCGAGGACGCACCCTGCAAGTCTGCAGTGAGGTCGACCTCTTTCTCGAGGTTCTCGATCTTGCGCTTCATCTCGTTCTCGTTCTCGCTGGTCAGGTCTCGCAATCTGCGCGCAAGCCGCATGTCAGCCAGACGATCATTCTTGGCGCCGAGGATATCTAATCTCGCACCGGAGCAATGCCTCCTTGAGGCGGGCGTTCTGCTTTTCGAGTTGGCGGAAGGCAAGCGATGACGGTGCGGTGCTCGCAAGCTGCACGCCGCCATCACCCGTTCCTGCCTGCGTAGCTCGCGCTTCTGCGATCTCGGCATCACCAAGGCCTTCGAGTCGAGCTGCACGTGGGGATGGCGAGAGTCAGGAAATTGCACCTGATCGCGGGAAAAGAAAAGGAACCAAACCCGACGCACCATTCTCCTCTTTGACCACTTCCAATTCAACTTGAACTTCCCCGAGTTGCTCCTCGAGCTCTTTGACCCGCGCCTGGACGTCCTCGAGTTCAGATTCGGCAATCTCCTTGTCGAGCAAGCTGTGCTCGACTTGTTCCTGCAGATCGTCGAACTTGGATTGGACGGAATCGCGCTCGGCGAGGAGGTCCTTGTTCTGCGAGAGCGCGAGTAACAGTGAGCGGCTGGAAGGGAGCGTGGGGGAGTCAAACAGAGCCTGTCCGAGTGACCGACCTCTCGCTTGAGTTCCTTGACCTCCCCAGTCAACTCCGCCACTCTCGCCTTGGTCTTCTCCTTGACGCGGTTCCACTCTCCTTGCTCTTCGATCAGCCGATCGAGATCTCTCAACTTGTCCCGGTCTTCGGCTCGCCGCCGTTCGACAATCGAGAGCTTCGCGGCGAGTTCGTCGTACGCTCGCTGTGGCACCGTTGCTTCGAGCGGTCTTCGCTGTTCGGTGTTTCTCAGCGAGAAAGGGTCGCTGGCGGCCGTCGGGAGAATGGAAGCCTTTTGGGAGGCGTGGCCATTAGCTTTGGTTGCTCGAATCGTGCCGAGGCCGGAGTCGTCGTCGTGATTGTCGTTGTCGATGTTTTCGCGCGCAAACCCAACTTCGTTCGCTTCAGTTACCGACTCGGAGCGAGTGCTCGCATTGCTGCGTCGCTGAGTCGTCAAGCTAGGCGACGGCGAGACCAGCGGACGCGTCCTTCGTGCCGACGAGGTTGAAGCGACACTGCTCGTGACGCTCGAAGTCGATGAGAGGTTGCTGGAAGAGGACAGCGTCCGACGCATAGTCGCCCCCGGTGCTGGAGCTGGGGTTCTTGACGCGGCTCCGACGGCGCGAGCGCTTCCGGGAACAGCCGGTCTCGAGAGACCTGGCCGGCCCCCGCTCGCGAAAGCCGTTGTGGACGCGGCAGCGGGTCGCGCGGGCTTCGGAGTCGTACCGGTGCCAAAAGCCGGAGATGGCGAAACCGGAGCCGCAGAAGGTGGCGCAAAGTTGGCGGGTGGGGCCTTTTTCGCGGTCGATGGGGTGGTCGGGCCTGCCGTTGTGGTTCCCGGTCGAGCGAAAGCGCTCCTCGGAGTAGGTGGTGCGAGACCGCCTGTTCGTGCTCTTGGGGTTGGAGGCGGGAGCATCGACGTGCGCCTTTCGGCAGTGCTGTTCGTTGTTTGTGAAGCGACCGAAGCGGGTCGAGAGGAGGAGCCGGCAGACGGGACGAGCGATTGTCGCGGTTTCGTCGGCGACGTGGAACGTAGCCGGCTGACTGACGACGAGGTTGATGCATTCGACGAAGCTGCTGACAGCGGTCGCGAGGCAGAAGGAGTCGTCGCAGGGACAGCAGTCGCTGGCACGAGGGAGGCTCGCGGTCTCGTCGTCGCAGAGGCAGACGAAGGGGGCCGGGTCGGCGGTCGAGAAGAGGACGCTGCAGTGTGCGTCGAAGCCCGGGAAGCAGGACGGTCGCCATGCGGCAGCTGTTTGGCAAAGAGACGAGGTCAGCGAGCGACAACAAACATGGGCGTCAACGGTCACGACTCACTTGTTCTGCCGCGGGAACCCCCTCGCCGAGAACGCTGACCATACTGGCGCGGACAAATACGCCGTAGCCGTCCGCACACGTGAAGTAGCGCGTCCCTGCGACGGATCCGTCATTCTTGCCGGTCGGTTCGTCGAGTTGAATCCCGACCCATTTCCCTGCTGCGAACGCCGTCTGGCCGACGAAGCGGACGACTCCCGTGCCAGCAGTCACCTGCACGCGTCCATTCAGCGGAATCACCGCCGCCATCGTCGACGACAGCGTCCGTTCGAGGCTGGTTCAACGTCGAGTTGTCGGGCGAGAGGTCGGAGCGGAGCGGAGGACCGCGCACAGCCGCTCCTGAATGGGGCGACAAAGTCTATTCTAGCTTTTCCTGGCAAACGGATAACGTCCCCGGCGACCTCGCGTATGTGTGGTCCGAAGCAAAAACAAACGATCGCCCGCTGTTTTCATCGCATCGTTGACGAGGACGCAAAGCAGCTCGCTCGGGCAGGCCTTATAAAGCGAGCATGGTGGTGATATAGTCACGAATTCTCCTCGGGTCCTCGCTCCGCTTCATGTGGCAGTTGAGAGCTCGACTTGCAGCGCGCGGCGGAGCTCTTCTCGCTCTCCTCGCTCTTCCTCCTCGATGTTTGCGCTTCGATAGCTTCGGAATGGGCCCGCTTCAGTCGCCTGCATAATTTCCAGGCGCTGCCCGCGATCCCGCCGCTGCTGTGCCCGCTTGCCTCTCCTCTCGATGCGCCTCCTCTGGCTTTGCGCCCGGCGGCGGCCCCTCTTCGAAACCTTGACAAGCGTAGGGACTGCCTTGCGGCGCTTGTCCAAACTATACTACAGCGGGCGTCGCTCTCTTGCCCACGCGCGTGGTTTCCCTTGCATCGCTCATGACTGGGCGCCTCTTCGCTTTCGCAAGCTTTACAACCGGCGTCGAAGTCTCGGATTCGACGCAGCCGGACCGCACTCTTTGCACCGACGAAACTCGTCTTACCTGTCGCAACCTCAACAGGTTCCAGCCGAAAGCCCCGCCCTCTCCGGCTGCCAGCGGACACCAATCACAAACTCACCCTCGCTCGCTTCTTGCTCGAGGCGCACTGGCGAGGGAGCCTTGACGGTGCGAGAGTGACCAAACCGTCTGTGACCACACTTGAGGGTGTTTGTCCTGAGAGGAACTTTACGGTATTGTGTCTCCAGAGCAAGTTTACTTCGCGGGGTGGCAAAGTCCACTTGAAGACACGGTGGTGTCAAGCTTCAGGATGGTCGGCTATAGATACGCTTCAATCCCTGACATAATCTTCCTCGAGTGCGTGGAGGGGGTGCGAGCACATGTGGCGGCGTCCGGACATGCCGCGGAGAGATGTCCTTCGAGCGATGTCTGCGCCTCCGTTGATTGCACGGCTTGCCTGTGTTCTTCACCTTCGAAGACCGCACACTCTCCTTGCCTCCCGCACATAGCACCCCAAACCATTGTTACAGTACTCAGATTCACCCCTCAGTCCAAGAATGACAGACAATGTCCAAGAGTCCATCAGAGCTTTCAACAGCAACCTAGGGAAAAGCTCCGAGAAGAGTGAGTCCAGAGGGTTCAGTCATTTTTAAGGAGATCCTGGGCTCACACATGGAAGACCGTGACTCGCAGTCCGTGAAGGTCGGTGAAGCGCCCCGCCGCTTTTTCAACAGAAGGCCTGAGCTGATCATGTTCCCGGTCCGCCGCTTTTCTGCATGCCCTCGCTCCCAGCTTGGCGTGCGCTCCTCAACTCGGATAACAGAGATGCGGTGCTCAAGATGCGGGAAGCCGACTATGCCCTGCATTCAGTCCCGCGCAAGATCGGTACGCCCCTCACTGTCGCACAACTCGAGCGCGACTTGATCTCATGCACAGCTAGTTCACTCGGTCAATGGGCCCAAAACGTTTACAGATGATATTGGTAGGCTCTAGGGGTATATCTGATGAACTTTGGGCAATCAGATGACCTCAGATGGCTTGAACTCAGAGAAACAACTGAAGACGAAAAAGTCAAAGAAAGGTCGAGCCCGCCTCGCCGAGCTTAAAGACCGCCTCAAGGCGGCCAACAACGTGCTCACTGAACCCACTATGCAACACTACCAGTCAATTTACCAGCAGGCTAGCGCTGAAGTCAGTGGTTTGCGCTGCCCAGATTCATTCGCATTGCCTGCCAGACTTACTAACAGCGCTCTTGTACCTTGACACAGCTTGATCAGCTGCTTAAAGAATGTGAGTGGGCCCCGTGCTCTGCTTGCTAGATTGCTGACATATGCTTTGGACCTGCTATGGTATTCCTGTAGTGCATGCTAGTGAGTCCCCGTTATCCGAGTTCGAATTTCCGCTTGGGCAGTCAAGAAATTGACCCTTTTGTCCTTCTGTTAACCCTTGACACTAGTTGAGCCGAGTGCGTCCAAGCTTACAACCCTAGAGGTGCTTGTATGGAACCTACTAACAAACTGCAACCACCAGTCTTGGACAATGCCGACGAAGCTTTGTTTCCGCCACTCGATTACAGCGACCGTTACACGTATAAGAGGCATTGCGTAAGTCCGTAATACTGCCCAGCGGTGGAACTGCTCAACTGACACAGACTCCAATGGCTGCAAGATTGACGAGGTCAATGGCCTGGTCAAGGTTGCGAACCGTGGCGACCGCGAGCTGCTCAACAAAATTGACTACAACTGGCCGGAATACTTCCAGCCAACTTACGAGAATAAAGCACGCGACTTTCTGAGGCGGTACGGGCTGCCTGACAGTCCGCAGCGCCAGAGGCGTAGGCGGAGCTCCCTCCTCTCGTTCTCAGAGAGCGCTGACGGAGACAACGAGCTCGGTGGTCGCGCGGTCGGGCGCGTCGGACACTACCGTCGATCGCTCATCTATGGCCGCACATTCTGATCGTGGGAAGTTGTGCAGTCCGCCTCTCATTCTTCACCTAGAGGCACCTTTCTCGTTTGGAAATCATTGAAGTCAAGAAGAAAGCTTGCTTGTTCCAGTGTACGTAGAGAGATCCGCGCCAGGCGCAGGAAAGATGTCAACAAAAAGTGAAAGATGCGCTCCGTACAACAGATCGCGACCGTAATGCGAAAGGGAGGCGCGCGCGAGATTCCGAGGCAGGAAAGAGTCGGGCGAGTGAGCGAAATGGTGACAACAAAAAGGCGTAAGAGGGGGATGGTACAGTGTCGGAAAGAAGTGTGTGTCTGTAGAGGCAAAGCAGGTAAAGGAAAGCGAAGGGAAAAGGCCAAGAGTCCGGCTCCCGAAATGACCTTCTCGATCGCGCCGTCGTCCAGCGAACGCTCACCCGCGCCGGAGCTCGTCGTTGCTGAGTCCGAGTTCGACGTGGAACGTCGCGACGTTGGCATACTTGGCCCACTTGAGGCTGTCGGCGCGTTTCCTCGCCAAGCGGGTCCCGAGTCCTTCGCGCTTGACGCCGGCGTTCGCGGGTCCGCGCCCGGCTGCGCGCTCGCGCTCGCGGTCCTGCTTCGTCTTGGGACGGGGGAGATGCATCGGCAGGTGTTGAATCGGAGCGGCGTCGTCATCTTCTCCGGCGATGATGGGCGCGGTCGAGGCGGAGGACGCTGCCAAGGCCGACGGGCTGCGCGCCCAGACCGCCGACGACGACGATGACGATGACGCGGACGAGGAGCCCGTTGAGGCACGCAGGTGACCGTGTGTCGACGATGTAGAGCCGTGCAGAGACGCCCTGGTCCCCTGGGGCGAGAAGGGTCGACTGGCCGAAGACGACGACGAATCGTCGTCTGACGTCGATTCGGAACTGCTCGAACTGGCGTTGGACTCGCGGCGGGTGCCGGAACCGCCGGCGGGGGAGTACATGGCGGCGGTCGGCATGGCAAAGTAGGATCCGAGGGGGTTCTCGTCACCGTACAGCGGCGATGGAGGGTTGCCGATCCGGGCGTCGGGAGCGAGGCGATCCATGTTGGGCGACGAGTCGGCGAGTGAAGGCAACACCGAGAGGCCTGTGCACGCTAGCGAGTCAGCTTCTCGAGGTTCCTGTGTGAGCTCCTGGCAGGTTTGCGCACCGTAGGAAGCCATTCCGAGCGATTCAGGCGGGGGTTGGGGAAAGACGTCGGGAAGGTCGAGCGAGCGGGTATTCGGCGGTCCCGACTGGATTTTGGTTCCAGAGCGTGTAGGGTGGACAGAGACGAGTGTTGTGGGTGTTTATATCGTATAGCGGGCCAAGAGCAAGCTGTAGAGTGATGGACGGCAACAAAGAGGCGACGAGCGGTTTTGCGTTGCCCCAGAAAAGCTGCTCCACGCGGAACGATCAAAAAGTCGCCGCTTCCGCCCGGCCGCAGCCAACCGGAGTGTCCTCCTGCGACTGCTCTATGATAGTGGCTCGACACGAGAGCTGCCTGCTCGCGAATCTTGTATCCTGTGCTACTTCCGCGCCGACTCGTTGCAACCAAGTGTCGTCAAGGCTCACCACCGCCGCCTGCTTGTTCTTCATCAGTGTCTCAGCTCTTTCCGCGCCGTCATACGCCACCACGCGAGTTCTACAGCCCGCGGAGAATCACTCGGGGTCGCTGCAAGGGGTGAGGCTACCGAAGGTTTGAGGCGAGCGATCTCGCGGGCGGCCTGAACCCCCGCGCACTCGACTTGTCGCCTCCTCCCGTTGAGACGATCGCGGTCCGGGCAGCGACTCTCTGCTACCACGCTCTCCCATCCTTGCTCTCCACGACTGCCAGACGCCGAGCCGCCATGCAAACGTCCGGCAAGAACGGAGATTGCAAGATTCAACCCGCCTCGCCCGAAGCCACCTACCGCGTTCCTGCTGGCCATCCGACCCCCAACAACGAGCGGGTGATCAAACTCGGCTCCTTTGTTACGCAACCCCGCCGCTACGATGACCATCTCTTCTCGATACGCTGGCGGTTGACAAATTCTTCGAGCGCCCGTTCGGCTACCGGTAGCGACGCGCTGGCGGGCCAGATCGAGACGCGCTGCCGACTCCGTGCGGATGCTCGGCTTCTTGATTGCTACTCCGCAGCGGAGCTTGTGCCGCCCGCTAGATCGCTATAGAGAGACGCTACCGGTATACGCCTCCTCCGCGGACATCCCGGCCAAGAGATCCATGGGTGCGTGCGTCGAGGACGGTGTGGCCGGGCAGAAGAAGAGCGCTCTCTTACTTCTTTTACTCCCCTCACCAGTGTTCTAGTCCGCTGGTGGTGCCGTGGCAGAGCACAGGCCCGCTGTCGAGAGCCATCTCGAGTACCACACCTTCACCTTCTCGCATCGCCATGTCCACCTTCATCCCAGACGAGCACATACGGGAATTTTTGAGAGGACAGACAAACGCACAACTTGAAGAAGCCGGTGGGTACCCTGCTTTGCCTGTTTACGCGCGCGCCGGTTAAGGAATGCGAAATGCGAAATGCTGAACGTCTTATGTTTTGCCGCGCTAGTGGCAGAAGGTTTTATCTTTGATTCTATACTCCGTTGTGGGTGCAATAGATCCTGAGTGTGATTTCCTCCGCGGACATGCAGTGTGGACATGGCTCAGAGGTGCCGGTTGCCAGTATTTTCATTGGCTGCAACACCCTGAACAACAGCCACGCTTCTCGCCAGCTGAAGCTGCACAACAGCGTGAGGTTCTCTCTCTTTTGGCCGGCTCAGAATGTTTGTGTCAGTCTCCCTGCACACTGATAGCGTGCATGCGCAGAGATCCTCGACGACGGTTTGAAGGATGTGGCGGAGTTTCTCTTACGGATTAAGGCTGCTGTCTGTCTTGCTTATTTTCAGTAACCTCTTCACAGTTGAGAAACACTTTTCCTCGCACAGGAATGGGAACTGAATCGCAGGGCCTCCCTCGGTGATGCCGTCGCTGTGAGTTCCCACAGTTCCCGCAGTTCCCGCAGTTCCCACCGTTGCGCAGCAGCGCAGCTAGATTTGCTTGCTGTTCCATATATCTTTGTGAACCCTTACTCATCTCTTGCTTCATTGTCCAACATGCAGGTTCTTGCTTTGCGCAGATGCAGAAACCTCGGGCTGCAAAACACGGATCAAGCACAAACCCATTCGCACCAACAGCCGGCCTCCCCTGCAATTGCATTGCATAGGCGCCCGTCAAGGGATCCTGGACCTAGTGGACTCCAGCACTCCTGGAGGAGAGAGGAAGAAGAAGAACAAGGATCTCCCGCCAATCAATCCTCCCTCTCGCATGTGCAAGGCTATCGCCGCCGACTCATCTATCATCGCCAGCCGTACCTGTGACAAGAATTTGCAGGAAGGGCTTGCGGGAACCAGTTGAGGCTGACCATAGACGGGTCGGAAGGAGCGTTGGTGGCCTGCGAATTGGGGCGGCTTGCAACAAAGTCTCGTGACTCTCTTCGCCGGCCTCCACAGTCTCCCGCAAAGAAAGCATGAAGAGCTCATCTTTAGCGTGGAAGCTGCCTGTGCGTGTTTCCGTACCCGGAGGCGACGGCAATTAGAGACTACGGGGCCTTCTCAATCCCACCACTTGCTTGCGCTGTTTGACCGCGATCAGAAGTCATCAGGATTGATTCCTATGCGCATCCCACTTGGTTTCGCATAGACGCCACGGACGTAAGAAAGTACCGCTATACTGTGCGGAGAGCGAGGCGCCGAAGCGCTAGGCGCGAGCGTGCGAGCCGAGTGGACGGTAATTTCTCCGCGGACAACCCGGCATCAAGAGGCCCCTGCGGCCTGTCGCCTTAGTCGGGCCACAGGGCTTCTTGTTCCTCCACCTCTTCCTCCCACACCTTTTACTTTGACCCGAGCGGCTGTTGTCTGCGAGGTTGCTGCTTTCCTGTGGCGACCAAGGAATTACGAGCGGCTACCCATCGATCAAGACCCGCTCCAACCCCATAACGCACTCCACGTCGCCTGGCGACAGTATGCCTGACTACACCCCAGACGCCGAGACACAAGAGTTTCTGCAGCAATTCACGGTAGCTGAGCTTGAAAAGCAAGGTAAGTCCATGTTTGTCGCAGAGGTGTGGCCACGCACACAAACCGGTCTTGACGCATCTGCCCGTGAAAACATCTAGTATTTGACAGTTTGAGTTGATTCTCTGCATGCTAGCCTATGTACGCGGGAAAGTCAAGCTGACGCAACGTCCACTGTTGCCAGCGTGGGCATGGTTTGAAGGTCCAGCGCGGCACTACATTCGGATTTACCACTACCTTGAACCCGATCCTTACCCCTCCGGGAGCCACTTTCCTTCACAGGAGGCTAGAGGCAAGTCCAGTCTTTTCTGTTGACACCGGTGCAGCTTCAAGTGTTTGGCTAATGTCTGTCGAGGGCTTTGGTTGGCAGACAAACACAAGCACGACATGGACTACACGGAACAAACGTACCAGTATCTTTTGGCTGTGGTGAGGTGCACTCAGCAGCATGTTTCTCATATTCCTCATGAACTGATGAAGACCTGCACTGCCTAGGAATGGGAACTCAGAAGGAGGGCGGAAGCCGGCAGTTCAGAGGCGGTCAGTATCCGTTTCCTCCCTGCCTTGTTCAGCTCGGGTCAAATTTGGGATGGTCAAGCTGTGCTCTCCCGAAGTCAAATCCTGTGGCTAACGAGAAACCTTGTAAACAGCGTACTGCCCACCGAATCTGTGAATATCGGCGCCAAATGGGACAACGCAATTTGCAGTCAAGCACTCCTGAGCCCAGCAATCTCCACATGCGCCGTCGCTTGTATCGTGCTCAGGTCGGAAGTCCAATTCAGCCTGTACACCTGCGGCCGCCTCCTCGGGGACTGAGTCGGCTTGGTATTGTCTCGACGACCCACGAAGCTCCTACTCACGACGGTCTCGCCGGTCGCACCACTCGTGAAGCCTCTGTTGCGCACTTCAGTGGTTACCGCCACAGGCTCATATACCATGGCCAGTCATACCTGTGAAGGGACCACCATTGGTACATAGCTTCCTTGCAATTGCCATTTCGCGCGTAGGACATCCGGTTGGCATCGGATTACGTTGCAATCATGAGTATGTCACAATCTCCACACATCTTTATCCGTGCGGCTGGCTTGCCTAGGAGAGAGCGAGGAGACTGCAGCAGGTGTTCTCGAAAAACTCGCCACGCCGCGACCTTCTCAGAGAAGGGAGAAAGTTGGCTACATACTGGCGATGACACGCTGGCGACAACCTGACAAGCCATCAGAGAGAGCTTCACGTGCCGAATAAGTGCTCGCTCCGCCCGCTATGTGTGCTCGCTAACGCAGTTTATTGATCAAGGCGAATCATTGAGCTCGCCGCGCGAAGAACGCCAGCAAGAACGCCTGCCGATAACGACAAAGTATACGAGACAATGTCATTGTGTTTAGGATTCTTTGCGATGCTTAGGAATTGGGGGGATGCTACAGCTTAGGACGCGCCAGCTTGGGTGCGGTTGAAGACCGAGATTGAGCCAAACATCTTGGAGAGCTTGTTCGTCTTGGGTGCGGGACTCGAGCTGACGGGAGGAAGTGGTGGGGGCGTCGAGGATGCCGAGAGGGGAGGGGCAGAGCCGGTCGGCATGGAAGGTGCGGCGGACGCGAGAGGCGAAGCCGAAACCGCGCGAGGTGGGACCGCAACTTCGACGCCGACGCTCTTCTTGACGACGAGGTCGCTCGTATCGGTAGAGGCATCGCGGAGCTTGGGACGGACGGCCGCCGGAGCCAGGGTCTCCTTGCGGCCCCGCGAAGTCGAAGCGCTCTTGTCGACCACGGCCGAACTCGGAGAACGCCAGTCGCGCACCGTAGCTGCCGAAGAAGCCATGGGCGAGCCGACGCTGCCAAAGCTCGACAGGGGCGTTGTGATCCTGCTGGCTGAAGACTCGAACGTCGACGACGGGTTGCCTCGGGTGGTGCTTGACGCGGAGGGCGAAAAGTCGGCAGCGCCCGTCGGTCGATGTCCCCGACGATCCGCCAAGCGGTCACGGCGCGACTGAGCGGACGACCAGTGGTCGGGCGTGCGACCACGCGCGTCCTCGTCGCCTTCTTGGATGGATCCCCAGCTGGCGGTGCCGATCGAGCCATGCGACGAGAACGGCGAGTCGTACTTGCCGCGCGGGACACGCCCGCCCTGCATCTGTGCGGGCGCAGAGTAGGTATCCGCCTTGGCTCCGATCGCAGTGTCTCGTTCGTCGACTCGGCGCTTGAAGGCCTCGAGATCCGAGTTGCCTTCGTTGACGAGCGTCTTGAGCCGGCCAAACATGCCGCCGCCACGCTTGCCAGGACCGGGCGTCGGCGGCTCGTGCGTCAAGGTCGGAATCGCTGACGTCGACTGAGTGCCGAGGGAACGGGAGCCCGGAACCGGTCGCGGGCGAGAGCTGCGATGCGACGAGCCGGACCGGGTCGAGCTCAGTTCTCGCGCGAGTTCTTGCGACGCAGCAGCGAGATCTTCGAGGACGTGGTCGTGGGCGCGCGATTCGTCAACGGTCGGCAACTTGCCAGAGCGAGGCGAGGCGACGGGCGAAGCAGCGCCGGAACCCGAGCCGATCCCACTCTCGCGCTCGGCTTGACGTGCTGCGCGCTTCTCTTTCCGAGCGCCGCGCTTCCGACGCTTGGACTTGCCGGCTTTTTCCTTCTCGCCGGGAGTCTTGGAGCCATCGCCGCCGCCATCGTCCTGGTCGTCCTTGTCTTGCTGCTGAGCTGGGGACGCCTCGCCCGAAGGAGCGGCTTCCGGGGATTCGACCGACTTGGTCTCGGCTTCACTGACCGGTGCAGGTGATGTTCGCGTCTCTTCGGTAGGCGAAGCGGGTCCCGACGGCGCGAGAACCGTACTCGAGTTGGACATGGTGCTGTCGGCGTGAGCTTCGAGCAGAGTCGGACGGCGCGCAGCCAAGAGGGAAATACCGCTGGCAGGACTCTGTTGAGGCGAGGAAGGGACCGTCCCCGACGGCGACAGGGACGGCGGAGAGACGCCACTGTTCGCGAGCGGGGCTGGCGTCGACCACGGAAGCGGTTTCGCGATTCCGTTTGGCGACGTCTGCTGACTCGAGAGCAGGTTCGGCGCGATCGCCGGTGACGGAAAAGTCGGCGAAGGCAGGCTGTCGCCGTCTTCGGACAAGGCGGTCGGCGAGCTGATGTAGCTCGGCCGCATCGGCGTCGACGAGGTAAACGACATGTCGGGTACTTCGGGCACGGTCGGCAACTCGGATCGCAGGTCGTTCGGTAAGTCGTCAAAGAAGGACGAGTTGGCCTTGACGGTCGACGGCGCAAACTGCGATAGGAGCGAAGCCGAGGGAGGGCCGCCGGCGATCGTGACCGGCATCGAGGTGACGGGCGAGAACTCGAAAGCCGAGTACGAATCGGACGAGGTGACCTGGGGTCGCTCGTGCGCACCACCGAGTTGACCCTCTCCCATCATGGTCACGAGGCGACTCGCCCACCGACCAAACTCTCCCGCGGAGACCCGCCGACGCTGCTTGCCGTCGACAATCTCGAGCACGTCGCAAAAGACGTTGTTGGCGAGGTAGTGGGCGACCTCGTCCGACATGCCCTCGAAGCGGTTCTGCATGAAGCCGATCGGGTCGTCGACGTACTCGGCAAAGTCGGGGTCGTCGAGCGACGGGTCCGCCCACGGGTTCCGGTGGTACAGCAAGTTGAGAAAGACGAGTCCGAGCGACCAGACGTCGGCCTGCCGAGGGTCATACGTCGGTCGGAGGTTGTTGCGGCATTCTAGGAGGGAGGAGGGAGGGCGTCAGCGGGTTGGTGGATGGGTAGAGGGCGAAAACGCTGGTCGAGCAGACACGCACCGTAAGCCATGTACGGCTTGCTTCCACAGTCAAAGTCGTCGCAGAACTCTTGCATGGTGCCGAGGCCCCAATCGGTAATCTTGACGACCACGCCGTGCTTGCCCGAACCCGCCGACGAGTGAGTCTTGGCCCCGCGGTCGTCCTTGCCGTCGATGACGATAAAGTTCTCGGGCTTGATGTCGCGGTGCGAGATCCCGACGTCGTGGCACGCCTGGACGGCGGCGCACATCTGACCAAACATGCGCGAGATGAGCCGCAACCGTTTCCGCGACAGCAGTTGGTCGCCCATCGCCGCCGAGAGGAGCGACGGCGAGGGGGGTGTCTCGTCGACGAGCAAGTGGGCGGGCGTGTCGGCCGTGATGGTCCGCGACAAGGCCGAATCGTCCGGGTCGCCGTCAAAGTCGCCGGCGGGGGAAGCCGCGCGCGAGTACAAGTCTTCGGTGCCGTGCTCTTGGGCTTCGAGCAGCCAGTAGAACGCGTCGCGTCCACCGGCGTACTCGAGAACCAAGAAGAGCCAGTCGTCCGTCTCGTAGGCCTGCCAACGTCTGCCGTTAGCAAACTTGCTCCAGGTTCACGTGCCTGCGAAGAAGGAAGACGCACCCCATACATCTGCACGATATTGTCATGTTTCGGCAACGCTCGGTGCAAGAACGCCTCGTTCCGCTGGACCTCGATCAAGTCCTCGGTGAGGTTCTTCTTGCACAAGCACTTGAGCGCATAGTACTGCCCATACGTCGGTTTCGGCGGCGGGTTCCACGTATCGCTCGCCCAGCTGTGCAGCCGCGGTCGCGAGGACGCAGAATCCGAGTCGTCGAACTCGAACGACGCGAGCGAGTCGATCGGCGAGAGGACGTCGTCGTCGTCGTCGAGGGTCGGATCCGGATCGTTCAAGACCTCGCGGACGAGGTACACGATCGCGTACGTCCCTTCGCCGAGCCTCCGTTCGACTGCGAGCTGCTTCGGCCCGTCGAGGCCATTCCCGGGCGCCTTCCCGTCGCGGTCGACCCGCCCGGCAAAGCAATCGCGGACGTAGCCACCTCGCCCTTCGAGCCAAACGCCGACGCCGACTCGTTCCCCTTCGTCAAACACTTCAACGTTGGCGAGGTCGTTCAGCGGTTGGTGGCCATCGTCGTCGTCTTCGTCGTCGTCCCCGCGGGCCGACGCAGAAGAAGCGTACGAGTCGTACGTCTTGGTGCGGGTCAACCGCGCTGGACTCCGAGGCGAGTTCGGTTCCGACTCGAGGAACGGTTCCTCGCCGCCGTCCGTCATCCCCGAAGAAGGGGAAGTCGCCCTCCTCATCCTCGGCGTGGCCAACACCGAAGGCTTGTACGTCTCGTTCGTCGCCTCCCACTCGCTCGGACTCGGGCTCGTAGCCGTCGTCGTCGTCGTCGTCGTCGTCGCGCCACCTGGGATGGGGACATTCTCACTCGGGACGACTCCGCCCGTCGTATTCTCACGAACGAGTTCATGCAACGCCGGATGGGGCGAAGTCGGACCGGGAGAGTGAATCACACTGTTCCGCCTCGAGGACCTTGTCGAATGGATCGAACTCGCGCGCGAAGAGGTCGAAGGCGCGCGACGTTGCTGCAAGGACGGGGAGCGGAACCACGACGAGGCGGGACCGAAATGCGGGGCATGTCCACCTCCTGCTGCTGTTGAAGGGTCCGCTCCGGCCGCGACGGTCGCGAACCAGTTGAACTCTTTCGGTTCCGGTTGGTCGTCGTCGTAATACCCGTACGAGGAGGTATGCCCGTCCGCTCCGGCCCCAAAGCCGCCCGCTAACCGACTGCGCCAATCTCCTCCCTCGCCCTCATCTCCACTATCGCGCCCACTGCCGCCATCCTCCTCGTCGAGGTCATCAAAGTCGTCGCTGCCCTGGTCGTCCGTAGACGAGGAAGAAAACATCGACTCTCCACTCGCGCTCCGCCTCCTCCTCCTCTGTCGCCTCGTCCTCGCACTCGCGCTCGCTCCTCCAGTGTCCAACCTCCTAAGGCTCCCCGCCCTACTTGCGCTCCGACTCGCACTCCGACTGACCCCCCTCCCGCCTGAAGGGCCCGGCGACCTCACTCGGGTATGGTGCTGCACCCCGGCGAGGAACGAAGCGAGGTGCGTCACCGAAGGGCGTCGCGTGGTCGTGGTGGTGGTGGTGGGGCCGGGAGTCGATTGCTGCGGTGGAATCGAATCGGGCGCGAATTGGACCGAGGCCCTGCGAGAGGTACTCCCGCTGCCACTTCCGTTCCCGCCGGGGCCGGAAACAGTCGTCAACGTCGAATACTGCATCGTGGGAGATTTGGTGTCCCCTTCGCCGTTGGTAGTGGTGGCGGTGGTCGTCGCCGCGGGAGCTCCTCCTTGAATTCGCAAGCCAGGCGGAGGAGGAGGAGGAGGAGGGGGAGAGACGACTGCCGCCGAGCTGGAGGCACGGTCTCTCGACCCCGGCGCCGAATGTACCGGCGAAGGCGTCGAGGTCGGGGTGGCGGCGGCGGTGAGTTCGTTCATGTTGGCGTACTCGGCTCCGAGTCCGAGACTCATCACCGACCTTCTCGCCTGGACGCTCCCTCCTCCTTTTTTGGTCGCGCTCTGTGTCGAAGATGATGAGCCTCTACTACTCCTCGCACTGGCTCCTCCGGTCAATCGACGTCCACGACCTGAACCGGACGAGTTGGCCGAGGAGGTTGAAGTCGAAGGCGATGGCGATGACGCGGTTGGGGATGCGATCATGGCCGCTTCGAGGAGGCGGGGCGACCCTTGGGGAGGAGGGGACGCTACGAGTTGAGGGGTCGTCGCTCCGGCCCCTGGAGAAGGGGAAAGGGAAGGAGAGGAGGGCATCGAGCCGGGACCGACGGCGACGGGTGAACGACGACGATGACGGTCGAGGCGAGCCTGGGTATTGGAGTCGTGCTGGGGTCAGTGTCCCGCGCGTGATGTGATGGAAGAGAGGGAGAAAACGTACCACTCAGCAGATATGGAAAAAAAAGGAAAGGAAAGGCAGGGGAATAAAAACTGCAATGTGGACACGGCGGACGGTGCGGCCGGTCCGAAAGGAAAGAAAAGGACGAGGAGCCGCTTCTTCCCCGAGCGAGCACCTCCTATCGCTTAGACGCTGTTCTGTTCGAGGGTGACTCGGGGAGGGAGGGAGCGAGGGAGGGGTGGAAAGAGCGCGCAGGGGCGGCGGCGGGGGCGCGTGCGGCGGTATCGAGCGAGTGAGGGAGGAATAGAGGCAAGAGAAAGAGAGTCAGTATGGGCGTTGCTTCTCTCCCGAATCAGGCCGTGCTGGTGGGTTCCGGAAGGTTAAGTCCGGACCCTGGCTGCACCGCCGCGTCCACCTTGAAGAAGTGCGAGGGCTTGTGAAGGTAGTTCGATGGTGATACCACGCAGTCTGTACCCTGTCCATCCACTTGGTCGTGCGAGAGACGGTCGGGGAGATGAAAGCGGTGACCGAGTCAAGGGGGGAGCCAACTTGCCAGCAATTGATCAAAGCGAAGGCGACGGGCGTGCGTGCGTGCGTGCGTAGAGGCCCGGGGGGCTGCGACAAAGATCGCTTCTGCCGTTATGCACGCTGGCCTGTCTGCTGTACGGCGTCGTCGTCCGAGTCGAGTTGCGTCGGTCGTCGGTCGTCGGTCGTCGGTCGTCGGAGAAGAGAGAGCAGCGAGGGGAGAGAGAGAGAGGGGCTGGCGCTGCCTCCAGCTGCCAGCGTATTGCCTCTGTACTCGGAAACAGTAGCACGCTCTAGACTCGGAGTGTAAAGTCGACTGCCCCCAACGAACTCGACCGACTCTCATCTCGCCGCCGAAATCTCCGCGGACGTACGCGAGGACGACGAGTCGCCTCTAGCAAGATCAGCTCTTGTTGCAGCGTAACTTGATCCAAGACCGAGTGCCAAGAATGGCCCGCCGCGAGATCGACTGCCTCCTCCTCGTAAGCCTCCCCCTCAACACCCTCGACACTTGCACTCACCGCAATACCTGACAGGGAACGGGCACGTCGGGCGCCCTGCCGTCCATCGCCTGCCTGACTTCGCCCGACAAAGGCTGCAAGTGCTGCCGCTCCACCCTCGACGCAAACGACCCGCTCGGCCGCAAGAATGTCAGGAGAAACACGAGCGCACTCCTCCGCATCAAGGCAGAACAAGGCGAAGGGGAAAAGACCATCCTCATAGACGCGAGTTCCCTTCCCTTCGAGTTACGAATTACGCAAGTTTGACGGCGCCGAACCTCCCGCAGTGCGGCAAGACGTTCTACTCGGGCGCGGTCGAGTGGTGGCCCAAGAAGCAACTCCGCCAAATCGACGCCCTCATCCTCACCCACGCCCACGCCGTGAGCAGCTCCCCTCTTCTCTCTTCACGGAGAAAGAATGCCGCTCCGGATGTGCTGACGAGGGGAAAAACTCTGATCAGGACGCCATCCTCGGATTGGACGACCTGAGAGGTGAGATCTTCCGCGGGTTCTCTCTCTCTCTCTCTCTCTTCCAGAGCAGGAGGACAGTCCCGCTGATTGACCTCGACCTCTTGTCCTGTACGCGCTGCCTCTCGCCCTCGCAGGCTGGACCCTCCGCGGCGCGATCCAGCGCTCGATCCCCATCTACCTCACCCAGCACACGTTCGACGAAGTCTCAAAGGTGCGCCGGTTCTCTCCCGACATGGACTCGAGAACCGAGACTATGTGAACTTGTGCTGACGAAAAAAAGAAAATGCGTGCATGCGGCAGGCTTTCCCGTATCTCACCAACGCGGGCAAGGTGGTCAGTCCAGTCCCGCTCTCTCTTTCGCTTCTCGCTTCTCGTCGGCGCTCAGATACCTCGCATGAGCCCAAGACGATTCTACGAGAGAGTTCACCTACTGAAACGAATTAATCTCCGTCTGCAGACGGGAGGAGGGGACGTCCCCGCTCTGACGTGGCACATCTTTGACCCCGACGCACCGTTCCAAGTCGCCGGGATCGAAGTCGTCCCCCTACCCGGTATGCTCCCGCTCCACCTCAAAAGACCGACGGTGCAAAGAGAAGGTCGAGGTTGACGGTCTATTGTATGGTCGCGCGCGCAGTTCACCACGGCAAGTACTTTACCGAACCGCCGACCCCGTTCTACTGCCTCGGGTTCTTGTTTGATCGCCAACTCGCCTACCTCTCGGACGTGAGCTACATCCCTCCCGAAATTTATAGCCGCGTGGCCCATTATGTCCGGTTGCCTTCCACTGCGTCGTCTTTGATGGTTAACGGGAACGGGAACGGGAACGCAAATGGGCATGGGTGTGTGAACGAGGACGAGGACGAGGGCGACAAGGACAAGCCGCGGTTGAAGGCGCTCATCGTCGACTGCTTGAGGGTCGAACCGTTTGCGAGTCATTTTGGGGTTGGCCAGGCCGTCGAGACGGCCAAACGCCTGGGCGCCGAACGGAATTACCTCGTGCGTCGTTGCTGCTCCCTCTCTCTCCCTCTTCTCACCAGAGTGCAACCTTTCATGTAACTGACCCACACTCTCGACTGGCCGCGCACAGGTCGGCTTCGGCCACCGCACATCTCACCAACTCTGGCTCGCCGCCACTCGCGCCCTCTCCCTCGCGTCGTCTTCTCTCCCCCCTTTACCAGCACACATGCCCATCTCCTCCTCGATTCCGATCCCCCGACCCGCACACGATCATCTCAACTACGGAGGGCATCCCGATCCGACTCTTGAAGATGAGGAACAGTTTGTCCTGCACGCGAGGTGGGCGGTTGAATCCTGGTTGGCGGCATTAACTGCTGAGGAGGCAGTGCCCTCTTCCGAGGAGGAGGAGGGGGAGGGGAGTTGTTGGATTAGGCCTGCGGTGGATGGGATGACGATCAGGTTTGGAGGCGGGAGAGAGACGGGAGACGACGAGTACCAAGACGAGGAGCAGCAGGGCGTGATCATGTAATCGGCGGAGCATTATATGGTATATACACACAAAAACTTTAGATCAGCTCACTGCAATTTATGCAAAGGTCTTAGTAGACCGCTATCTTGTTCAGAATGGCGAGCCAGCGAGGGGAGAGGGAAGCCTGAACCGAGAGCTGGAGCTTGTGAGTTTCGTTTTTCACGACCGACCCCGTTGACTGATTCGCAGGGATGGACTCCCGAGTTCAGAAGGGCAGCAGAAGAACCAGCTCCAAACGAGACTATCGTCCGTTGCTGTAGAGACGGCGAGGGGAGCATACGATCTGCAGTCGAATTACTAGCCGCGCCCATTCTCCCGCTGTCCTCGGAATCCTGAGAACCCACGAGAGGGTGGAAGGTACTGCAAAATGCCTTTAAACATGTAAAGAAGAAGGAGGGACTACTGTACTGCAAGAGAATGAAGAAGACTGCCGGGGGGGGATGTTGTATGTATCCGCGCAGAATGCTCATGACTGAAAATTGGTCTCTCCATATCCTCGCACAAACGGTGCGTCGCCTCCTTCACTGCCGTCCCTTGAGGTCACCACCAGCCTTGTGAGGCTCATCCAACGGGTCCTGGCGGATTCCCTGTGTGCGCCGCAACACCATGTAAAGAGTCAGCGATGAGTTCTTTTTCCCTCGAGGCATGTCGCCAGGGAACCTGCTCGCTCCGCGCGGCGCTGCCTAGGGAAGAGACACCACTCACTGCTGCCTCCTTGGCGGCGTCCGTCTGCGCAGGAGCGAAAGAGGCAGGTGTCAGCGGGCATAAAATGCGCGATGATTGTGGGAAGGGAAAGGAAAGGCTCACCTTGGGGTGCATCGCCTTTTGCATATTCTTGACCGCGGGTGTCGGCGGGGTGGTCTGCGACAAGTGAGATCTAGTTAGCTACGTCCAATACGGATTTAGGCGGGCGGGAGAGGCTCACAAAGATTCCCGAGAAGTAGCCTCCGGCGAGGACGAGGAGGGCGCCGCCGATGAAGAACGGGGTGCGCGACTGGCCGCGTTCGAGGTTGACCGGCTCGCCAGTTGCGTAGCCGCGCTGGTGTCTCGCCTCGATGCACCGAATCAGTATGGAAGAGCGTGGGGTCGCGGCAGACGAGTGAGACCGGAGCGTGAATCGCCTCGGCTCGGAAGGCCGGGCGATCGAGAACAAGGCAAAGAGGGGAGACGGGGACTCACAGTGAAGGGGCGGGTGGAGCGCGAGAGAGCAGTGCGAGCAAACATGGTGCAAGTAGAATTCGACGGTTGTGTTCTACAGTAGTCGAGAGAGTGAGAGCAAGGCGACGAAAGGCCCGCGTCTTGAACCTCTCGATGAATCCGACGACGTCATCGATTTTCCGATCGCCACGTCATGAAAAGCGCTCACTCGCAAACCCCCGATCACGCTTTGCATCCAGTGTAGACGTGCGCTGGTGGCTTTATTGAAGATATCGCGCTGGATGGCGAGTAGAGAGACGAACGCTGTTCGGGATCGCTCAACTTCGCAGCCCGCTCACTCAAGACTCGCTCGTCACTCGCTGCTGCACTCAAGCTCTTGCTTGATCAAGAGGAAGGCATAGGGATGCTCCCTCAAGCTCCTAGCCAAACCGACTGTTCGTGCTTTCTCAACACCCCTCGTCGTAAGAGCACCCGCCGCTCCTAGCTCTCTCTCGACGTCGACGCTGCCTTCGCCACGCCACGCCCTGATCTCTCGGGCACACACTCTATTCCATCACGTTACAGGCTTGAATCGGCGCAATTTACGTCAGGCAGTAACCTCCGCTGCGGGCGAGTGGAAAAGGGAAGGTCAGAGGAGAACGACGGGGGTGGGTGGGCACTCGGCAGAAGGAGCTCACTCGATGAGGAGATCGGCACCCGTGGTGTACGTCGAAGCGTTCGAGGCCAGGTACTGCGAGGGGCGCAGGACATGTATCAGCGTGGGTGTGGGACAGTGCGAATCAGGACAGGGCGGGAAAGAGAAAACGCACGAGGTACGCCGCCTTGAGTTCCTTGACGTCGCCCGCCCGTCCGAGGACCGACTTTTGATACAGCACATCTTCGACAGCCTTGTCCGACGGACCCATCGGCGTGTCAAAGAACCTGCACGTCGCGCGGAGGAGAAGGTCGGTCAGCCCGCTGCCGGCGAGCGAAACAAAACAACAACACACTCACCCGGGAGAGATGGTGTTGACCCTCGCAAAGTTGCGCCAATCCCGCGCGAGCGACCGGCAAAAGTGGACGACCGCCGCCTTGGACGAATTGTACGCCGGTTGGTCGTACGGGACGTTGACGATCCGAGCCGAGATGCTCGTCGTGGCGATGAACGAGCCGGACCCTTGCGCCTTGAAGATGCGGGCGCACTCGCGCGCGGCGTAAAACGTCGAGTGAAGGTTGACGCTCTGGGTTTTGTGCCACGCTTCGAGCGGGTAGTCCGGGTTGATCGAGCCGGGAACTCCCTGTTTGAGGCGAGAAGGTCAGTTTTTGGCGCGCGGAGTTGCCAATCACAAACAACAACTTGCGCCTCCAGCCTGCGGTCACGAGAACACACAAGAGTCAGCACAATCCACCTTCGACCGGCTCCCCACCCGCAACTCACGTTGGCGATGTAGCAGTCCAACCGTCCAAAGTCCTTCTCGACCGCCTCGATCGCCTTTTTGACCGACTCGTGCTCGGTCACTTCGCACTGGTACGACTTGACCTTGACGCCGAACCGCTTCCCCAACTCGGCGGACCGCTCCTCCATGTTGGGCGCCGAGCGGTACAGCAACGCGATGTCGCCGCCGGCTTCGGCGATCGCTTCCGCTGCGGCGAAACCGATACCGCCGCCGCCGCCGGTGATGGCCGTCACTTTGCCCTTCATGCTGAACATGCTGTGGGAGGTTGGCAGCCGGGGTCGCGGGTCAGCTCGCTGGCAGAATGAGCTCCGAGCGTGCGTCGGAAAGAGACTCACTCGAACACCGAGTTGGGCAAGTGCGGCGTCGCCTTGGGGAACGGACCATCGCTAGGGCTAGACCTGCACAGAGCCATACCCAGTCAGATTGTCCTTGACGCGTCTTCTGCATCCCCGACAGACTCCGGCGCAAAGGCACGCACATGTTGGTTCTGGCTGAGAAGGCTGTTTTGGGAGGAGAGAAAGAGTCTGAAAGCTGCGATCTAGCTATGAAAGGATGCGAGTATCTGAGGGGAAAGAGAGCAGGCTGGAGCAAGGACAACAACAGAGCCCCCACAGAGAGGAGGAAAGCGGTCCGCCTGCAGCAGACATGGGCAGGTGTGGTCCGGATCGATGTCGTCCGCTTTACGGAGGAGAACGTTCTCGGCCGTGTCCGCGGCGGAAAACGCGGTCCGTCCACTATGCAGCTGTTCCGCGGTCCGCGGCAACACTACGTTAGGCTCGCGACCATGAGAAGAGTACGAGATCCGGCGCGGATCATTTCGAGAAAAGAGCATGGATTCCGGTGTTTCAAAAGTGCCGATTGAGTGCAAGCTACTCGGGGGTTGTCCCCATCTCTGCGAGCCACTTGTCGGGCGGGACCATCTTTTCCAAAATCAACTTGGCATTGAGCACGTCGTTCGCGAGCGCTTTGGCCTCGGCTGCCGTCTCGTCCGCCGCCAACCCCGCCGCGACGTGCCGTTTGATCACTCGTTGCAGGGCCGTCTCCTCGTCGACGTCGTAGAACCACCGCTCGTCCATCTCGAGCGAGATGGTGCGCCACGGTTCCTCGTCGAGGCAGAGGAAGGAACCCTCGACGAGGATGATGCGATGCCGCGAGTCGATCTCGATCGCGTCGTCGACGGGATCTTTTGCCGCGTGCGAGAACGCCGGAGCGGAGAGAGAGTGCTCGGACCGTAAGCGGCGGACCAAAGCAAGTAGTCCGTCCGGGTCGAACGTGAACGGTGCGCCTCTGCGTCGAAAGGAGAACGCCGGATCCGGATCTGCCGCGAGCGACGCCTGCGTTCGGTGGAAGCCGTCCATCGGGACGAGTGCGGCGCGCGTTTCTCGCGCGTTGAGCGCTCGGAGCAACGCTTCGGAGAAGGTAGACTGCGAAAGCCCGTCTCTGCCGTGTCAGCTTTGTCCGTTGTTCAACCCGCAAGGATGACGCTCACCTTTCCGGATCCTGGGATTCCCGCCAACCCGACCAGGTACCGCTGCGGTCGTCCGTTCGGCGCCTTGCAGCAAACCTGGGCTGACCGCTCGAGCAGCTCGTGTGCCAGTGCCTGAGGATCTGCCGCGACGTGTTTCCGCTCCCGCCCGGAACGAGGGCGGCGAACGGCGGCCATCTGTGTCGGATGCTGCTTTGCAAAGGGATCGAGGGCGTGTGCCTGCTGGCTCTGCTCGCTCTTCTAGCTATAGCTGGGCTCCGTCCGTCGCTCTTCGATGTCGGCTTTGCTGCGACGGACCCTTGTCGGCCGGATCGACGGCTTCCGCTCCTTCTTCCGGAGTCCGCCCCCCACTTTTCTTCTTTGCGCCAATTGGGACCCGTTCTGCTGCAGCGGCGGCAAACTCACGCCCATCTTCCGCCCGTCCATCCAGAGATGCCCGCGCACAGGGGCTCTGCTGCTGCATCCGTCGAACCCTCGGCCTTGACCGACCGCCGCAGCATCTCCATCACTCCGCTCGACGACGACGACCTCGTCGACGGCAAGGCCAAATTCGCCGTGAGTCTCACGTCCTCGGTTTCCATTCTCCGCCGCTGACCTCTGTAGCTATCAACAGTGCGAACACTGCAAACGGAGAAAACGTGCGTCTTCTCGTCCATTGGCACTCGAGAGTACAGCATCGCTGAAACACGACCATCCCCACAGTCAAATGCTCTCGCGACGTTCCGAACTGCGAATTCTGCCGCCAGCATAGTCAAGAGTGTGTCTACACCCGAGTCGTGCGAACTCCGCTCACGCGCAAGAACCTCGACGCGGCCGAGCAGCGGATCCGACGGCTCGAGGCATTGCTCGCGAAGCAGCAGGAGGAGGAAGCAGATTCCAGTACGCGGCAGCAAAGCATATTTGACTTGCCCGAACGCGCGACCCGAGACGGAACGCCGAGACCGCCCGCTTCCCCTCGACTAGATTCGCACGATCCGACGCTGTCACTTGCGGTCGCCGGTCCTTCACAGACGCTCTCGCCGCGGCAAGCTTCGTCTTCGTCGTCACAAGGGACCGCGCGTCACGACGGCGGCACCTTCCACCCGGACCCGCCGCTCTTCTCGCCACCAGCTCCCGTCTCGCTCGCCCCTCCCGTCTTCCATCCCGCCGCTCCGACCCTACCTCCGCCCCGCTCTGATTCCGCCTTTCCGTCATTAACGACGCCGCCGATCGCGGCGCCGGCAGCACCTCTCGACCGATTGTCGCACGATTTAGCTGCAAGACTCGAGCTTCCACCGGCGAGCACGTCGTCGGCCGAGACTCCGGTCGAGACAGAGGAGGACGGGATGGGGTCCTTGACGGTCGAACAAGGCCCGCATGCAAGTAGCTACCTCGGTGAGTCTTGCCGAACGTCGCCTCCGGAGCCGGCTTTCCCCATCACTGACCTGTGGCCCATCCGAAACCCAGGCGCCCTCTCTGGAGCCGGCCTCCTGCGCTCCTTGCAGCGCTGCGCGACTGACGTCGATCTCGCTTCGAGAGCGACTCTGAAAAGCGTCGCCTCGCCTTCTTCGACGATGAGCTCGAGTGCTCAGATCGCACCGGAACAACTCGCCTCGTACATCGAAGCCTACTTTGGGGTGTTCCACCTCCAGTATCCCCTCGTGCACCAGGCGACCTTTCGGGTGAGCGCCCACTTCTGTGCTTTTCGAGTCCGAGGAGAGCGGCGCTGACGCAAGAAAAAGCGAGGCAGGCCCAACTCGGCGATATTGTTCCCCGCGCGGGCGGCGCCGCCTGGACGCTTCTTTATACCGTCATTCTCGGTCTCGGGAGTATGTGTATCACGGGCGACACTGGCGACGGGAGCGAGACCTTGATCCTTTACGATAAGGCGGTCGGACTCGTCAGCGCAGCCATGTTTGAAACGAGCAACTTGACCGCGGTCCAGGCGAGTCGGACCTCCTTTACCCTCTCGCATGCCGTACTTTTCTAATCCTAACAAGTCCACAGGCCTTCACGCTTCTGGCGAATTATGCGCAGAAACTCAGTCACGTTTCTCAAGGGACCGTCTTTCTCGGGATTGCGCTCCGGATGGCGATCAACCTCGGCTTGCACTGCGAAGCGTCTTCAAAGCACATGTCGCTGTTTGAGCAAGAGCAGAGGTGCGCTTCCGTGCTCAATCTCGCAGAAGCCCCGACCGAGAGCTTACCTGTGAGCACGCGCAGGCGCCGCGTCTGGTACATCCTGTTCTGCTTCGAGAGCGGCGCCGCCATCACTTTTGGTCACCCGAGTACTCTCCCAACCTTCGGCGTCGACGTCTGGCCCGTCTTGAACGTTCCGGACACGGTCTTCACCCCAGCAACGACGGTGCGCCCGCCGCCTTCCTCCGGCGCGACCGCGTACTCTTCGACGTTCTACCAGGCGTGTTTCCACCAGCTCGCGGGCCAAGTCCTCAACTGCCTCACAGTGAATCCGCACCTCCCCCTCGACGACGTCCTCCGCCTGTACCGAGACGTCGACTCGTTCCAGAACTCGCTGCCCGCTTTTTTCTTTGCCGCCCAGCCGAGCTGGTTCGATTTCGCGCGACATCGGCTCGCGTGGCGACTTGACAACCTCCGCATGGTCATCTTGCGGCAGACTTTTCTGAAAGTCTCGCTTGCGTCGGGCCCGGTGACGCCGGAAGAGGAGCGCTGTTGGGGCAAGTGCGTCGACTGCGCGGCCGAGGTGATCCGCTCGGTGCAGCGCTTCACTTCGTCCGGATCCCGATGTATGATGGAGTTGTGGTATGCCTTGTGGGTCTGCGCCTCTGGGGCATAAGCTCTCTTGACAGAGAACCGGAGCTCTGACTCGCTCGCTCGCTTCACCAGACATTTCGTGATCCCTTCGACCTTCCTTCCTCTCATCGCTCTTCGCGTCCGACCTTCCTCGCCCGTCGCCATCGAATGGCTCGAGGTCGTCCAATCCGCCAAATCCATCCTCGAACGAATCCCCCACGCGTTGCTGAAACCGCTCGCGACGCGCTGCTTGACCATCATCACCGCCGTCGCCAACTTGAGCGAGGGGAACCGACCGCATCCGCATCACCCGGAATTCCAGCCGCAGCAGCAACCTGCCCTGCTCGATGCGGATTTTACCAACTTCCTCGAAATGTTGGCGGGGCCGATGGAGATGGATGGGATGCCGACGCAGGCGTTGCAGGCACCGGGACTCTTGCCCGATCTCGACGCCCTCTTTCAGTGGTTCACCCCGGCGGGATCTCCGCAACCGCATTAGGCCGTGTCGTATAAAGGTTATCCTTGTCGTATCAAAATCTTCGTTGTCGTATCGTGCTGTTCTCCCTGTCTCTGCAGAGGGAAGCGAAGCGAGACTGGTCGAGCCCGGCGTTCTTGCTCGTTGACGGACTCGGCGGGCATGTAGATCTTACCATGGCAAGCGGAAAGGACTCGCTCTCGCAGGTCGCACATGGCCGAATCACGGGAAACAAAAAGATACAAGTCTATTGCGAGAAAGATTCTACTGCTGCGCCTCTTCCAACCTTTCCCTCTCTCCGGCTTCACGGATCGCCCACGTCAACTGATACGTCTGCAGCGCCTCTTCGAAGGTGCACTTGGGTTGTCCGGCCACGAGCGCATCGATCTGAGTCTGGAAAGGGTCGTCGTCGGCGAACGCGTGGACCTCGACTGACGAGCGTGAATTTACAGCTCGTCAGCAAGTGGAAGCCTTGGTGCTCGGTGTTGAGGAAGACTCACCTTCGGAAGAGGTGTCAGATTGTCGGATAAAGAGCCGGGGAGTGTTGGTGTACATGGCGACGAGTTTGAACGTGGTCCCGTCGCAGATCACTTCGAGTTCCGTGTCGTACGTGGTGCCGTGCAGAGCGACGGCGTGCGTCAAACTCCCGACAGCGCCGCTCTGATACTTCCAGACGGCAGACGTGTACCTCGGGATGCGCGATTCAGGCGGGACGGAACCGTCCTCGTCGAATCCGATCTTGGAGAGCGCGCCCGGCGCGTCGGAGAACTCGACGGTCTGCGTTCGTACGGAGGGCAAACGAGCTGGACCGCCAAAGAGGAGCGAGAGCGAAGCGAGGTGCGTCGCTTGTTCGACAATGGCTGCGTGGTGGGTGGCGCTCGGGTCAGCGCCACGGGAAGCTCGCGCACTGAACTTGAGAGGCCGGAAACTCACGACCGCACGAGATTTGCTTGTTCCACCACGCCGGTTTGCGTGCGTACTCGTAAGCCATGTAGTACCGCGCAGCGGTCCCCATGACTTGTAGCCCCTTGGCCTTGATCATCTCCTGGATCATCTGGACGCCCTTCAGAGCGCACATCATGTAACCCGCTCCGACGACGGCGCCCGTGTCTTTGTACGCGCGCGCGACTTGCTCTTGGCCGTTCGATTCGGTCGGTGGCGCGGCCGAGACGGGTTTCTCGACGAGCCATCGGCGCGTTTGCGGGAGGGCGGCGATCAGGCGCAGGTCGAGGTCGGCGGGTGGATTCACGCAGCCTCGGAAGTGGGGCGGAGCGCCGACAATGACCAGGTCGATTCCGGCGGCGGCGGCGGCGGCCAGAGCTTGTCCGGCTGCTTCCGGAGTTGGCCAGACTGTGGCGCCCGCATAGCCGGGCACGCCGGCGTTGTTCTTGGCTGCGATCTGAGCCTCGGCGCGGGTCACGTCGGGGTCAATGATGCCCAACACGGCGAGCAGAGGACCGAAACGGCTGTCGTCCGAGAGGATGAACGTCAGCGCACTCTCGCTGGCCTGCACGAGGCCACAGACGACGTACTTCTCGAGGCGTTTCGAGTGGTTCCATGGTCCTTCCGGCGACCCAAAGTTGATCTGGCGGGCGTCATCCTGTGCGTCAACATCGGGAGAAGCGAACCTCGTCTCTCTCTTGCGCGCTCGACGCACCTCGCCTGCTCCGACAAAGACGACGCTGAATGGCGCGGGCGACATGGTGCTGGGGCCTGGGCAAGCGTAGTCAAGCTGCGACTGGTATCGTTCGCACGCGACGACGAGTCTTCTTTCGCTCGTCTGCCGAGTTCCGGACCAGAGTCGCTTCGCTCTTGCTGATGGCTCTCCTCGCTCGAACGGACGACTGGCGACTTTGATTAACTTGACTGTGCTCCGTCCCGTTCCCTCCCCAAGCTTTGCAATCCCCCGCCCTGCTCGAGACGTTGGGGGAGCGACGCGGACTTCAGATCTCCGTCCCCACGCGGAAAAAGCGCTCGAGACTCGTCCGCGGTTCCTTCTCGCGCCACCCTGCATCGACGCGCGGCGCACAGTCAAGCGGGGCCTCGCGTGTGCACGTGAGAGAAGCGCCGATCGACGCTCCGACGGGTCGGAGCGAATCTCCTGCAGAAGGAGCGCTCCCCCCTCCTCTCCGCCTTTCCAACTCTCCTCTCCACAACGAATCTTCTTTCCGGAGTCCCACGCTCGCAAACTTTTTCCCTTGCTCATACATAGCCATACACTCCTACACTACCCGGTCCGCGATCATGACGAGACTGGCAGATGACCCGTCAAAGGCCATGGCCATCGGCGTCGGAATGTGCGCCAATTCCTCTCTTTTCGCATACAAGGTGCTCGCAACTGACGCCTACTTACACTCAGGTTCGCTGCCTTTGGGGGCTTCCTGTTCGGGTACGCCGCGCGACCGCCTTCGCAATTCCGCCTTTTGCAAAGCAACCGCGGCTCGACCAGGAAACTAACCCACGCACTGGACAGATATGACACGGGCTATATCTCGGGCGTCAAGGCTATGCCCTACTGTGAGTCTCTGCCGCGAGCAGGGGGCTTCGAGCGCCTGATTTGTCGGCTGATCCGCTCTTCTTTGCCCGTCATTCTAGTCGAACGCCACTTTGGAGAACTCAACGCGGAGGGTAACTACGCGCTCACGACGGCGACCGACTCGCTCATCACCTCGATCCTCTCGGCGGGCACGTGAGTGTCCGAGCCGTTCATGGCGGTCGGGAATTTTCGCGCGCGTTGACACAAGACTGTCAATCGCCACAGCTTCTGCGGTGCGATCGCGAGTGGCTACATCGGTACTTGGCTCGGTCGCCGACTCGGTATCGGCGCCTACTTGCTCGTCTTTTGCGCCGGCGTGGCGATGCAGACCGCCGCGACCGCCGTCCCGCTCTTTGCCGTCGGTCGAGTCCTCGCCGGACTCGGCGTCGGTGGCGTGTCTTGGTGAGTGACTCGGTCGCTTTTCGAGGGCGCTGTCCCCTTACCTTCTAGTGGCAAAAGAATTAACCACGTGTTGGCTTGTACGGGAAGCCTCGTCCCCATCTACCAGGTCGGTCTCAAGAGTCGGCGATTTTTCAACTGCGCTCCGGTTCGCTGACTTTCGCTTGCGGCGGATCTTCAGTCCGAGACTGCACCGAAGAAGTACCGCGGCGGTATCGTCTCTGCGTACCAGCTCTTCATCGTATGTCTGCGTTTTTCTCGATGTGTGTTAGCTGGTTTCGCCAGGTAGCTGACTCTCTCTCCGTCCCCGCGCGACAGACCATCGGTCTCTTGATCGCCGCCATCGTCGTCAACGCTACCAAAGACTATGACAACGCGTCGTGCTATCAGATTCCCATCGGTATTCAGGTACGTGAACTTCCAGCCCCCCTTTGGACAATTCACGCATGCTCTCGTCTCGGCGAAACTTTTCCCTTTCTCGGCCGCGTCGAACAAGCCATTGACGCATTCGGCGCCACGTCTGCAGTTTGTCTGGGCTGCCATCCTCGGCGTCGGGCTCTTTGCCCTCCCCGAGTCGCCGCGGTGGCTCGTCCTCAAAGGCCACGACGAGAAAGCGCGCCGCTCGCTCGCGCGCCTGTTCCGCCTCCCCGTCGAATCGCCCGTCGTCGACGACGAACTCGCCAACATTGTCGCTTCGGTTCAGCACGAGCAGGCCCTCGGATCCGTCACTTATGCCGAGCTCCTTTGGAAATCGAACCCGCAGCGCTTGCCGCTTCGTGTTTGGTGAGTGCTTTCGACGGACTTCCTTTGATGTCAAGCACTGCTGATACTCGATTTCGTATGCAGGACCGGTATCGCGTTCCAGGCGCTTCAGCAACTGTGTACGTTCTCGCCGAGTTTGAAACCATCCCTGCGCGCGACTGACAGCCTCGTTTGCCGCCGTTACCTATCGAACGTTCGCCTGTCTACCTTTCGCACGCCTTCACAGCCGGCATCAACTTTGTACGTCTCTCGCCAAGTCCGACGAAAGCTTCTCTCCGCATGACTGACAAATCTCGCTTGCCGCCTTTCCGCGCCCACCTGTCGACCTTTTACACAACTACAGATCTTTTACTACGTACGTGTTATCCTTGCTGAACACGCATCGTTTGTCTAAAGCTAACCGGTTGCTCGCGCTCGCAGGGCACGACGTCAGTGCACACACTTCGCCATCTCGGTCGCTCCCGCCGCCTGATCTGACCTTGAGCTCTCTCGTTCACCTGCAGGTTCTTCCGCAACTCGGGTATCTCGAACCCGTTCATGATCACTATCGCCACCAACGTCGTCAATGGTGAGTCCCGTTTCAGAGCAACTTTCGCGCAACCGCTCGCTGACCGCAATTTCACTCTCCAGTCGGCATGACCTTCCCCGTGCGTCCCAGTTCTGGCGACGATGTGCTCGACAAAGCGTTCGGCGAGTCGTCAGGATACTGACTGGACTCGCTTCCTGTCGCGCAGGGAATGTGGGCTGTCGACGCTCTCGGTCGGCGCAACACGACAATCTACGGCTCGTGCGGCATGGCCGTCTCGCAGCTCATCGTCGCCATCACGGGCGCAGCGATCAGCGTCAACAACCAAGCGGGTCAGAAGGTCCTCGTCGCCTTCACCTGCATCTTTATCGGTGAGGAGATTTTCGCATTCCTTGCTGTTCGTTTCGTGCGAGACCGCCAAACTGATCGGCTTCGTTGCTTTGTTAGCTCACTTTGCCGCCATTTGGGGACCATTTGCTGTACGTACCCGTTCGCGGTCTTGACCTCGAGCGCATGATGACTGACTCTCGACATTCTACTCTGCAGTGGGTGTGAGTCGCGCTTTGAACGATCGCACAGCCATCAAGCCGGCGCCCCGGGCATCCAAAACTGACCCGCACCGAATGCCACAGTATTACGTCCGAGATCATGTCGAACCGCGCGCGTTCCAAGGGTGTCTCGCTCACGACGGGTTCGCAATGGTGCGTTTCCTTGCTCTGCTTCCCGTATGAGCGTTTGCGGAAACGGCGTTCTGACCATGCACTTTCGCTCGACGCAACACAACACACAGGCTTCTGAACTTTGCAATCGGTGAGTCACTCGCGACCGATGCGCCAGCGTTGGAACAAGGCCGCTGAACCTTATTTTTCCGCAGGTTACGCTACTCCGTATTTGGTCGACAAGGGTCCGGGCAAAGCCGGTCTCGGTTCCAACGTCTTCTGTGCGTACTCTTTTCTATCATGCTGTCGCCTCCGGTCAAGACAGACGCGCTGATCTCGTTCCGCCCCGCAGTCATCTGGGGAGGTTGCTGCGTTATCGGTCTCGTCTTTGCCTATTTGTGAGTGCCGCGCACGCTTTCTGTTTGGCCGGGTCAAGGTTCAGCAGCTGACATATTGATTGAAGCTTTGTCGCCGAGACCAAGGGCCTCTCGCTCGAGCAGATCGACCTGCTGTACCGCAACTCGTCGGTCCGCAACTCGCCCAAGTACCGCCGCCAGATGTGAGCATGCCTTCCTCTCCTACGAGTCTTTCCACCGCCCACCCCTTGCTGACTTAAAACGATGGCCACTGCGCGACAGCCTCGCCGAGAACATGCAGGACGAGACCAAGGACGGAATCGTCGCTGCCGCTCGCGACAAGCACCTCGGCGTCGTCGGCCACCATGAGCACGCCGAGAGCGAGAAGGAGGTCGTCTAGGACTTTGGTCTCGAGCGTCGGGACTTGCGCGGGTGATGCCGAGGCGCGCGTTGCGGAATGCAGACTCGGTTCCGGAGAAAGCTTGAATGTCAAGGACTGTTTTCCGTACTGTAAAATATGCTTGACTGCCTTTAAAGCAGGTTGGTCCGTTAAATGAAGTGGACTGCAGGCTACTAAGTTAGACCCCTGGTCTAGCCGCAAGTGAATCTTTGAATCTCGCTTCCCGGCCGAAACTGACCTTCTCAAGGGAAAAAGCAGTGCGACTTTGCCCAAGCCTATGGCTTGTTGGGGACGTATACAAGACGAGGTAAAGAGGGTCCCGGGCCGTACTCTCCCACAGGTAGCGGGAATGATCACTGCAGGGCAAGAATAAAGATCCATGTGCAGCACATACCGAGCAGTCTCGCCCCGTACTGATTCTTGATAACATCACTCCAGGTCTTCCATCTATCTTGGTTCATGTAGGTGGGCACATTTTCAAGTGGCCATCTGCAGGCGTGTCCTTGCAAACGCTGAAGCCATATTGGTCCAGGCAGCTCACAGCGAGGCAAATCAGCAGCTGTGGCGGACGGCGAAAGCAAAACTGGTACTGGACATTGCCAAATGTTGAGTGTGACAAAACCCGCCTGAAGAGAGTAAGCTGGAAGACGGATTTTGAGTGGCTTGTTGACTGTCACCACAAAGCAAAGCGCTGGTGTCGTCAAAACTGCTTCTGAGCTCAGACAAAACAGATGGAGTGAAGAGACGCACATGTTGCGTCCCCGTTGCCAACTTCGAATGTTGAGTCTTGCAGTTCGCGTACTTGATAGCCCAGAGTGAATAGCTGCAACGCTCCATCAATGAAGGCAAGAAGACTGTACAGGGTTGGGTCAGAAGTTGAGGAAGATTTGATGATTGGGAACTCATCAAACTGCACAAGATTACACGGTACAGTCAGATCAGTACACACAGCCATCACTGCAGGCTCAGCTTACCAACAAGCTTCGAGAAGTTGGTGGAAGTGGCTGCGGACGAGTAGGCAAACTAGTCCCAGGCGGAGCTGCAGAATGAGGGGCTGCGGGCGGAGGCAGAAACACGGACATTTTTTCTTTCTCCGTGTACCTGATTGAGAATGTTGTGACTCACTGTAGTCATATAGACTCAGGTGATAGCGCAGCTCCAAGCAGGCCACTGGCTGGCCTAGTGGTGGATCAGGCCTCATCAAAGACCACAAGGATACTGACCAGACAACGGTCTTCGCATGGTACTTTAGACCAGACTCCCCAAAGGGGTGACCATCAACCGGAGAGACTCGCATTCGGAAGGACTGGTTATTTTTGTTGCGGACTGTCCAGAAAGAATAGTGAGGACTAGCTCAAAGAATTGAACAGCAAATATGTAGGTACTGATCTCCACATTTCCATGGCTGTCTTGCAGCCAGGATGCTTGCCCTTCCGTGCCCTCCATACAGGCACGTAGCTGCTCAGTGGGCCAAACGTACCGCCCCTTCCTAGGCCGGATTCGAGCACAGACTGGACCCGGGACACGCTTAAGTTTTGTCAAGTCAGCGTCCCACCGCCCTCGGAGCACGGCCGTGTGTCGCTTGGTTTCGCGCCGGAAAGTAATCTGGACATCAACTGGATAGGCCTCCAAGTGAACCTGGAGAGGGTCCTCCATGGCACAGCGGAGCAGCTAGGGTGTGTTACTCCGAGCTCAGATGCTGCGACAAAGTCGGGGAACTTACCGGTGGCTGACCCTTCGCCGAGGTGATAGTTCTCAAGTTCACGGTATTCATGCGTGGTCAGGTCCGGCTGTTCTCGTTTCTGCTTGCTGATCCCGAGGGTGAGCTCCTGCAGGTAGTCATCAATTTTCCGGAGGAAGTCGAGAAATGATTGGCGAGCCTTGGCCGTGTGCTCTTCTGCCCCAATGAACTCTGTAAACTACATCAGTCGAATACACAGATGTCAGTATCAGTAGAGTGGGTGCTCTGAGTCGGTTTCACAAGGACGCAAGCCGCCGCATTGACGTACGAACTTGTGGCGTGCTCGGGCGACCGGAACTAGCGCCGAGTGGTGAAACGACGACGCCATCTTGAAATTGGCCCTTCAGGATGTGTAGCGAACTAGAAGCGTCGAGAGAGTGAATATAGCGCCCCCTCCACTGCGTGCGGTGCGAGAAAAGAGAGCAAGAGCAGCGTCGTCCTTGCGGACAGCGCGGGCGATGGAAGTTCGGGATGTCCGCGGAGGCGGTCCGTGCTGGTACCGCCACCGGTCCGAATGTGCTTGGACGGACAGCCTCTGTCTCTGGGGGCTCTTCGCCACGTGCGATGGCCAAGCCTTGCGAGCACCGCCTCGCCGTCCGCCATCGTGCTCGCCTCGCTTCCGGCGCCGTGTTCAACATCGCAGTCCCGCCCCGTCAGTCGTCATTCGTTTGAACCGCTATACTTGAGACCGACCGCTTAAGGATCAGGGTCCGGAAGGAGAAAGAGAGGTTACAGGTTCATACGTTGTACAGCGACGCCTTGTTGCGTCGGCGGGACAAATCGCGAGCGAGCGAAGAAAAAGGGGGGGGGGGGGGGGGCGGATGACAGCTCCGAAAGTGCGAGGTGTATTGCCGTCCACCGGGTGAGCGGTCATGGAAGAAGGCGCTCGAGTCGACATGGCGTTTTCTTCAGTAGTTGGCGGCGCTCCAGCTCGGATCTTGCAGGAAGGCGCAGAGCACTTTCGAGCCCGTCTGCGAGCAGCGCGCACGTGAGGATATCGGCACGTCAGTACTCGTATGGACTAGAAGCGCACAGCAACGCGGGCCGGTGGAAGCTGCATCTGTTGGCTGCGCCCAGAGGAAAAGGCACCGACCGACCTGGAGGAGCGGATGTCCTGCGACGATCTGGAGGAACCGTTCGAGGCCTTCGCGGCGCTGTTCGATGATCTCGTCTGTAAAGCGGCTGTTGAGCGTTCAGGGTGTTCCCTCCGAGGTCAGCCTCACGTCCGACAGCGAAGACAAGACGGCGGAGATGGACTGACCTCCCGCTAAAGACTTTGCCGGGCAGGGGCGGGATGCTGACCCGCTGGGACTCGCGCTCGAGGATTTCGCGAAAGGCTTCGAAGTCGGAGTAGCGCCGCCGGACGGACGAGTACTTGACTCGGAACGCAGGGATGTTGGTCTGTCGGGGCGAGAAAGTGTGTCAGTACGAAGGTGCGGCTCGTACGGAGACGGGAGGATCACGCACCCTGCAGATGATTTCGTAGTCGGTGTACATCTTGCGGCCGAATTCTAGGTGGGAGCCGGATGTCAGCCCAAAGCGATTCGCCATCGAAGGAAGAAAGAGTCGAGCGAAATCTGTCGTGACCGAGACTCACCCCTCGTCTGCGGATCGCGCACTTCGATCTCGAGCGTGTTCTCCGGCGCCGAGTACATCTCCTCGAGCGTCTGTCCCCTCGGCTCTGCCGCCCCTGGCTCTGGTGCTTTGCTGCCCGCCGCCGCTGTCGTCGTCGTCGTCGATGGGTTCACGACTTCTTTCCCCTTGCCGTTCCCGTTGGGCGGTACATAGTCGCCTCCTCCAAAGGTACGATTCAGAGCGGATCTCGGCTGGTCTGTCACGTACGGCGACGAGGTATTCGAGGTGGACGGGAACGCCGAAGCGGTGAACGAAGCCGGGAGCGGCAATCGCGCGAACGGCGAGTGGCCGGACGACGGCGCGATCAGACCCGGGTCGGAAGGGTGCGTAGGATCGTAAGCTGCTGCTCCTCCGCGTTGCGCCATCGCTGCGTTGGGTGCACGTTGCGAGAGAGCGAAGAGCCGACAAAGTGGGGGCGAGGCAATTGATCGGAAATTTGTAATCAAGATTACAAACTCATCTGTAATGATCTCCTCCCTCTGAATCTCTTTCTCCTGCCGCTCACTCAACTCGACGCGCCCCGGACCTCGAGCTTTGAGGCGGGAATTTGCTACTCGCAAGCTTACAGAGCCCGCCACTCAGCTGCGTGCCTCTCGCTACCGGGTCCGAAGCGATCCAGATGAACGCCATTCCGCCCTCCTAGCTTCACCAGTTTCGGGACGCCGCTCCTTCCCACGCTTTGACCTATCTATACCTCTGTCGATAGACGAGCACCTGAGCCTTTCGACGTCGATTTTGCTACAGTTCCCGCTTGAACAGGTGCAGAATCAGCGGCTTGCGCGCGGCCCGGAATCGCTCTCAATTTTCGCTCTCGACTTTGGATGCGCTGCATTTCACTGAACCTGCTGCGCACGGACTTTGAGCAGTTTGCATCACGTTTGCGGATGCGCAGCTTTGCCCACCGCATGACGGTGGCTGTGATCCTCGCGGCCACTCGAATGCGGTCCGATCTCGCGCACGATCCGAACCTCGTGGGCCGAATGCCCGTGCTCGCCTGTGCCCCACTCGCGCCACTTGATGATCAGCCCGTCGTAAGCAGGGCGGACGTATTTTCCGTGCAAGTGTAGATGGGTCGGATCCTTGCCAATAACTTCCGATTCCCATTGCCGAAGCGAAGCCCGGGCCAAGTGCAAGCACTCGTCTTCAGTCCATTGCCGCGGGTACGTGCGCGAGTCTGCAACCTCAATCCTGCGCCGAGTTTCCTCGGGACGTTTCCACCAGAGTGGCTTGTCCCGTAGGTGCCGGTCAGCGTGGCGGGGCGGGTCACCGTGACGGTGCTCAAACATCTCACACCACTTCAGCCACGTCTCGTGTGCATAGCCGTGCAAGAATCCCGTCAACAAAGTCTTCATGGCGCCGAGTCGACGTGCGCACAGGATGGCCTGGCCCAGGTTGAAGTGCGCGGGAGAGTCGTGGAACTCTCCCGTAATGTCGAGGATCGCTAGCTGCAGGTGCGGGAGTCCTCGCTTGTCCCTGTAGAGACCGTCTGGCGACGGCAAAGCGACTTTCTGGGCAAGCCGAGCCCACTCTGGCTCAGGGATCCAGCTGCAAAAAAAAGGCGAGTTTTCGCCCAAAGTCAGCGCAAAGAGAAAGCTGTTTTCGCACACTGAGCTGAGCGCAGAACTCACTTGACGTCTGCCGCATAGAGCACAGTATGGTCGATTAGAAACGCGGTGCAGATGGTTGGAGCCTTACCCACGCTGCCATGGTGGAACTGGAAAGGCGAGAAGACCACGCCGCAAATGTTCCAGTCTTCGTCGTCCGGCATGACGCTGCGGGAAGAGTTGGGTCATTGCTTCGTTTGTGTGACAACGAAAGCCGAACTCACTGCCAGTTGAACTGGGGCAGGACCGCCGACGACTTTTCCTTGCTCGGGAAGTACCACGGGAATGACGCGCGAATCGCGTCATGGGTACGCTGCGTGCAGTAGATGTCGACATGGTCCTGGAACGGCGCGGCACCCAGGAACCAAGGTCGAACATCATCGAGTCCGCCGTACGCGTCCGTGTGCGCGTCTGGGTGCCGGATTCCGCAGCAAAAGCTCAGCTCAGGTCTCCGCGACTCGGCCGTTCGGAAAGACTCACGAGTCAGGATCAATGCATCGATACGGGTGATGTGAAGCTGCGGGAAGAACTTGAAGACGGTCTCGCGAAAAGTCTTGCCGCAGTCGATCAGGATGGTCCTGCCGGCGTGTGCGCGGTGCGGTGCGTGCGTCAGCAAGCGCCTTCTTCGCGGACGAGCAGAGCGCCTCACTTGGGTAAACTGGCAGACAAGGGTAACACTCACTTTGCAGCCTGTTCGTTTGAGCCTGGCGTCTGAACGACAGCACTTGTGTTGAACCGGACGTTGGGACTCGTCTGCGGGTGCCGGAACGCGTCGGCGCAAGCGGGACAGCGGTGCTCGGGCTGGAGCAAGCAGTTGGTGCTCGGGTTGGCGCTCGAGCAACCTGTGCCCAAAAAGGTGAGCGACAAGGTGCGAGTCATGTTGATTTTGTGGGAAGCAGAGGGAGATAAGGGAGGCGTCGCCAAGCTTGGGGAGGGCGACCGCCACCGCGGGATGTCCGTGGAGTCGAGTTCGGGTTGTCCGCGGACCTCGGAGCACGAGCGGTTGTCGTTGTCGTTGTCGTTGTCGTTGGTACGGGTGGCCTGCATACTATAGAGCCGCGCTTGCCAGCGCAGTCTCCGTTTGGCAAGCCCGGCAGCTTGGCGTCTTGAAGCAGTTCGAAGCGGAAGTGAGTGGCCAGCGGGAGCGCTTCGTCCGCGATGGAGGGTCAGCCAGAGCGACCGGCCAGATGGTAGCGGCATAGCAAGCATCGTAATCTCGCTTCCCAGCCGACGTGCAGCGTTGTCGTTGCCGGAGCGTCTTCATCATCCCCGCGGGGATCGCGGCTCTTTGCCCCCTTGAGTCCTCCGAAGCGTCGTGTCGGCGCAGGCTGCGCGCCGAGGAGAAGGCGTGGACGTGCCTGCTGCTGCCTCGACGGTCTGTCCAAGCTGTCGTTCGACATCCGCATCTGCGTCCGAACCTGGCGATGATGAGACGACGCGGGCGCCGCTGCCGCTGGCTGACCTCGTTCACACGACCGAGACAGCTGGTGCTGCATAGCCATAGGTCGGCTGCTCAAAGCAACTCTATGGACGCCACGGCTGGTGCGAACGCGAGAGGGCTGGCCATGTCTCGTCCGAGTGGCTCGCTCGGACTTTCCCAGTTCAGCAACCAGGAGGCGGGTCGAGTCTCGGATCAACTGTACGCGGTGCTTGCTTGCCGGAGTCTCTGCTACCTCCTACTCTGCTGCTGCTAGTTGTACTGTCCTTGGCTGTGAGGTTCATCCCGGCTGCCGGTGCCGTCGCTATCGTGGCAAACAGGTGCGCTCAAACTCTTCCCTGCCTCGGCGTCGGGAGCCAGCGCTGACCGGGACAAGTCTCCAGATTACACGCATAACGACTTCTACCAACACTACGCTCTCCCTTTCGGGCGATCTGACATTCCTTGAACCCATTACACTCCTTTGCGAATATCCAAATCTCCGTTTTCCTCGCCTTGTTCACCTTCCCGCACCATGGTCAACTTTTGCGCTGGTCTCGGCATCGTCTTTGCCTGGGCGTGAGTTTACTGTCTCGAGGAGACTCGGGTGCCGCGCGCGCTGACTGAAAATATCCGTCCGGACAGCGCTTTGATTCTCATGATCTTTGGCCAGGTGCGCTCCTCTTCATGCCTCTGTCGTCTCCGATGCCCAAAGACTGACCATGCTTGACGCCCCCAGGTCGGACAACTCGGCACCAGCGTCTTCCCTCGCCACGTCCGAGTCTTTGCCATCGACACCGCCGGCGTGTCCAAGGCGCTCGCTTCCGCCGCGCGGCAGAACGGCGTCTCGATCGAAGGATCGGGAAACTTCTCGGACGTGTACAGTACCCAGCCAATCGGGAAGGATTACTTTACCAAGAGTTCGAACGAGAGCCTGCACGGCGGTCTCCGGTGAGCGCTGTTTCGCTTTTTTCTGTCATCATTCGGAAAAAGGAGAACTGATCCTCGGCGCCCGCTCGCCCGCCCGCCCGCCCGCAGTCAAACTTACGAATGGGGTCTCTGGTCGTACTGCGCGACGAACGGTGACCTCGGCGCGCCTCGGTCGTACTGCGTCGCGAGCAGCGTCAACAACGGCGTCGACCCGGCCGCGGTCCTTTTGGAAGACGTGCCGCTCAAGTACTCGGACTTGCTCAAGTCGATCCTACCGAACCAGGTCTTTTCTGTCAGCGATTGTGAGCTTGTTTGGCACAGTTCTGCTGTGTGGCGACGGTCCACTGACGAGCCGTTTCGGACTTTGCCAGCTCTCGATTTCTACACGAACCGCGCCAGCATCGTCATCCTGACTGCCACGATCACTACCGGCCTCGCCGCCCTTCTGGGACTCTTTTCCCACCGCGGCGGCTTCTTCTTTGCCGCCTTTTTCAGCGTCGTCTCGGCCTTGTCTCTCTCGGCCGGACTCGCCATGTATCAGATCCTGTACTCAGAGGCGAACAGCGCCATTGACACGGCCACCGCGAACGGGGTCGATGTCGGGATCACGCTCGACTATGGCAACGGGCTGGTGCGTCTGTGTCTTTGCTTCCGTTCACAACGCTCGGTTTCCGATGATGATTCGCAATCCGACAGGCCCTTCTCTGGTCTGCCAACGCCCTCCTTTACCTCTCGATCGTACCTTACGTCGTCGCCTGCTGCACCGGCCGTCACTCCAAAGCCTAGACCCTTCACCTTTCGCTCGTTCGACGCGTTCCGGCCGCATCACCCATCTCTCGCCACAGATTATTCTTGTATCCCTTTCTTCGGCTCTCCAACCGTTTGTAGCCTACGCGATCAATACTGCGCTTACTCAACAATTAGAGTCTGTTTCATCCTTTCGACGCTGCATCCTATGCTCTTCAAGAGAAATCGCCGATGCAGGAACGATGAAACTCTGGAAATGCATTGCGAAAGCGGTAAGGAGTGACAGCAACATGGATGGAACAGATTATTGACTGCGAACAGATCAGACGATGTGGGTGAGCTGGCATCGTGCGCTTTAAACGGAGGGGTTCACGCACCAATCGAGAAAGTCGAACACAAGCGAAACAAGCTACCTTCCTCCTTGTCCCTCCCCGTCCCTCGCGCTCCAAGCCAACCCTCCTCAACTCACCAACCCCTCCATACTCCGGCAAAGTTCGCCCAGACGTTGTTGATCGCGTTCTGGGCGTTCGCCATCGCGGCATGCCACGTCGCAGCCTCTTGCGCCTGCACCCGCGCTCGTTCCTGCGCCTGCGCTTGTTGCTGCGCTTGCTGCTGAGCCTGCCGCTGAGCTTGCCGCTGCGCTTGCTGCTGCCCTTGCTGCTGCGCCGCGTACGCCTGTTGTTGCGCCGCCTGGGCTTGCCGCTGCGCTTGCTGCCGCGCCGCATACGCCTGTTGTTGCGCTTGCTGGTGGGCTTGCTGCTGCGCCGCATACGCCTGTTGTTGCGCCGCCTGCGCCTGCGCTTGCTGATGGGCCACGTACGCCCGCTGCGCCGCCTGCTGCTGCGCCACTGCGCCTCTTGTACTGCCTGCGCCTGTGCCTGCGCCTGCTGCTGAGCCGCATACGCTCGTTGCGCCGCCTGCTGCTGCTGCCGCTGCTGCGCGACGTACGCTTCCTGTGCTATCTGCGCCTCCGCTTGCTGCTGCGCCACATACACCTGATGCGCCGCCTGCGCCTGCGCCTGCACGTAGGCCACGTAGGCCGCCTGCGCTTGCGCTTGTTGCTGCGCCTCGCGTCGCCGTTGCCTTTGCGCCTGTCGCTGCGTTATCCGTTGCGCTACTCGTTGCGCTGCTCGTTGCGCCTCTCGTTGCGCCTCCTGCTCCTCCTGCTCCTGCTCCTGCTCCTGCTCCTGCTCCTGCCGCTCCTCTAGCTGCTCCTGCTGCCCCGGCTGCGCTGCGCCGGCTCCTGATCGCGTTGAGCACGATCCAGTGGCGGTTCAGCGAGCTTCTCGGCAGCTTCGCGAGCGTGATCGTCGAGGTCGGCTTGGGCTCGCAAGCGCGCAGCTTCGATCGCTTCGCGTTCGCGGGCGGTCGTGTCGTCAAAGACTGGGCAGCCGTCCGGGTTCTTGCCGCCGTAGTTCTCGTCCGAAAAGTGCTCGTAGCCCGTGATCTGAAAGAATGGAAGAGAGCGAGAGATGTCAGCATGTGGCAACACTCGGCAGAAAGAAATGAGCTCGACTCGCCTGCTCGCCGCAGCGGTGGCACCAAAAGACGCCGCAGTTGGAGCACGCCATCTTGTTGCAACCGTCCTGTTTGCAAGTCGGGATCTTGCACTTTGGGCAGTTTTTGATGAGCGCGGCGGTCATCGCTTCTTCGACACCATGGACGGATGCGAGCGAGCGTTCCTTGGCGACCTCGTCGCAAGTCTTGGGGATGTGATTCTCCTGGACGCGTCAAAGGTGGCGCCGAGTCAGTCCCGTTCTCACGGAGGCAGCGAAAGAGCCTGTCCATTTCGCGACGCACCAGCTTGCATTGGCGGCACGAGACCTTGCGGCACTGGGGACGCTGACAACGGAAGAGCTTCTCCATCTTGCTCTCGATGAAGCAGGCTAAAGGACAAAAGCTGTATGAGATCATGAGAGTGCGTTTAGCCCGCGAAATCAGACCGAGGCAACCGCAGAAAAACAGACTCACGGGCACTTTTCGAACCCTTCGACGCCGTCGAACGCCATCTCGAGGTCCTTTTGCTGCGCCAAGTTGGCGAGGGCGTCGACCGTGACAGCTGGAAGGAAACTCAAGTACGTGATTGGCAAGAACACCGCTGTGCAGTCGGCGGCCATGCAGGGCAGAGTCTGCGGAGGTACGAGTTTGAGGAAGGTCAGAGGACGGGGTGGTACGAAGACGCTGGCAAACCGAGGACACTGACTCACCGCTTGGAGCTGTCCGAGTCGAGTGTTGGCGTTGGCGGCGGCGCACGTCTTGCAGAATAGGTGACCTTCGGCGCAAGTGGCTGCAACGCGAAGAGTATGGGTGAGCGCAGTCAGATCGCGTGCAGCGCGCGATTACAGCAACAACGACCTCAGCACACGGAAATCATTTCAACTCACTCGTGTTCTCGACAGCGATGTCGTCAAAGCAGCACTGGCACTCGACCGCGATTCCTTGACGCCTCGCCTGCTGGTCGAGGTTCTCGGCCCGCTGGCGTTCGCGCTCGGCCAGCTCGTCCGCACGTTGTTGGCGCAGGCGTTGTTCGTCTTCCCGAGCTGCGAGTCCAATGAGAGCGGTGCCAAGACAAGTCTGATCAGTCAAGATGGCGTGATTGACCTGGCGTTCGGGTGCCCGGACTCACCAATCTTGTCTTCGACCCAACGCTTCTCCTGCGCCAACAACTCGGGCACCGCTTCCTCCTGCGCTTCATGCCTCGTCACCTCCTCACCCGTCTCTTCATAAAACTCCGTGACCGCGACAAACGTGACCCGTTTCTTGGGCGCCGGGCGAGGTCGTTTCATTATCTTCTTGGCGAAGTCGCCGTTGCGGTCGCTCGCGGTTAGGGCGTAGAACGTCGGTGCGAAGAAGTGGGAGCGCTGAGCGAGTTCCTTGATCAACTTGATGGGCAAGTCGCGGAACGAGTCCATCAGGAGGTCGAGGCTGACCGTAAACCGCGTCGGTCAGCCCATCGAAACAGTCGAAACGGAAAGATTACCGCGACGCACGCATGACTCTTGTACTTCGGATCGGGCCTTTCGCGAGCCCTGAGCCGAGCCGAAACGTCAAGCCAATCCGTCTCGTCTTCGTCCTTCTCCTTCTTGTTCGATTCAGGATCGTCGCCCACTCTTGGGTACGCCGGATCGTCGACCAGCAGCGCGACGACCGTCTCGATCGCGGCGGCATAGTTGCCCCCTAGGTCGTCCGAGTGGACGGCGAGGAGGTTCTCGACGTGCGTGGGCAAGATATCCGGGAAGAGGAGGAGGACCTGCGCGAGCGCCTCGTTCATGAGATCGGCGGCCGCAGCTTGATCATCCTCTTCTTCGTCGTCGACGACAACGACATCCTCCTCTTGATTGTCCTCCGCGTCTTCCTCTTCGTCGTCGTTCGAGTCTGTCTCGACCGGACTCTTCCAGCGGCGACGAGGACGGCGCGCCGACTCGTCGGCCGAATCGTCCGAATCGTCCGAATCGTCCGAATCGTCCGAATCGTCCGAATCGGCCAGCACCAACTCGGGCACCTCCTCACGGGGCCGGCGATTCCTCCCCAGCGCGGGAGCACGGCGGATGTTCTGCAGAGGTCGAGGCGTAGGCGAGTCGAGTGCGGAACGCCGGCCTTGAAAAGTAGTCTGCCTCGGCGGCGGCGGGAGACGATCTTGAACGGGCGTGGAAGGAGCACGGCGATAGGTGGGCCCGCGCCTGCGAGGCAACGCGTTGGGCGGCGAGGTGGGGTCAAAGAAGTCGAACCTGTCGCGCGGTAGACGATCGCGAACCGGCAAAAACTCGGGGCTCCCCCACGGCGGAGGAGAGTACTGAAACGGTTCCGGCGACTGATGACGCAATTCGTTGTTGTCGAGGACGAAGAGGTCGTCATCGGAGGCAGGCACGTTGGGAGACCAGTTGATTTTGCGAGGGCGGGCTTGGGCGCGTGCTCGAGGGCGAAGCGGCGGTGGAGGAGGAGAGATTTGGAGCTGGCGACGGCGTTTTTCGGGTTGGCGCTGATTCGAGTATTGCCGGTCTGTGTGATGAAGAGATACCGTGAGCTCTCGTCGAGCGCGACAGAAGGACAAGCGAACCCTGCTTACCCTGCGCGTCGTCGTCTTCGCTGCTGCTACTCTCGTTCCATTTCTTTCTCCGCTTCCGAGTCGCATTGTTTGCCTCCTCGGCGGCGGGGTTACCACCAAGTCTGGACTCGGGCTGCGTGCAGGACGTGCTCGAGGGCGGGAGCGACTTGGAACCTGAGGATTCGAGGCCATGTCAGCGCCGCTGGAGAGAGCGTGGCGCCGCCTCTCAGGCATGTCTGGACGCCCCACTGACCTGTGTACGGCGGTTCGGGCGCTGGTTCTTCGCGTCGACTTGGTCGTTGGCCGTGCGACGATGACGACTCGGTCCGGGAGCAGGAGGAGCATCGTTGTCGCTCTCGCTGCTGCTGCTGACGACGAGAATGTCGGCGGCGTTCTTCCTCCTCCTCGTAGCCATCCTCGCCCCTGCTCTGGTCCTCAGCGCCGACGGGATAAGGGAGAAGAGAGAGACGGAGATGAGAATTGCTTCCGCGTCAGGTGCACGTCACGTGACCAATGTCAACTTCAGCCGGTCCGAGATGTCAAAACTCCAGCCGCCCCGTCGAACGCTATAGGCACCCGCACTAGACACCGTAGGATGCACGCACCTAGATACAGCCTCTGCTGCATGTGTCGTCCAGCTGGTCCGAGCAAGTTGTCGTCCTACGTCGGCCATCGCTGTTCTAGATCGCGCGACTCTGATCGACCTCGGTTCCGGCTTCGGCAGCAGCACAGCCGAGCTCGTCTCTCTCTTTCCCACCATACACAAGGATAGGGCAGATGGCAGCGAGCGAGGTATCCGCCGCGGCTGAGCAGAACGTTGAGGCGATCCCTCCGCCGAAACAGACCACCGCAGCCAAGTTGTCCGTCCTCCAAGTCTCTCTTCTCCGAGTCTCTCCAGCCCCACATGTGGACGCTGACCGCGAAAGCCTTGACAGCCTCACTGCGCTAACTCTGATCCGACTCGCTCTGGTCGGAGCTTGGAAGCACTACACCGTCGGGCGTGAGGCAGCTCTGTCGCCCTCCCTCTTCATCCTCCTCGCTGACCCCTAACCGCACCCGCCATGCAGCCCCCGCCCCGACTTGGCCCCTCTTTGTCTCGATCGTGACCTATCTGATCCGTACCTCGGCCACCTCGGCCACCCGCAAACGGACCGCCAACCCCCCTCGCACGCGCGCCGAATTGCTCGGACTCGCCCAAGTCAAAACCACGCTCGACAAATTTGTGGTCGACAAGGATGCCCTCGAGGAGGCGATTGTCAAAGAGGTCGAGTTTACGGTTAGGAAACGTCCCGTGCTGGGGGGATTGTTGCAAGAGTTGGCGGCGCAAGAGTCGGGAGACCGCAAGCTCAAGGTGCGCATCCCTTTTCGTCACAACCCTTTTTCACGCTCAGCTCGACTAACGACCCCCGGGGCGGCAGGCCGAATGGACCGTACACGACTCGCTCCTCGCCTCGTGCGCGGGAGAACGCTCCCAGCCGCGGCCCCAGGTCGTGCTGTACCTGCACGGCGGCGCGCACGTCCGCCTCAGCCCGCGCACGCACCGCCGCACCGTCGCGCGCATCTCGCAAGAGTTCAAGTGTCGCGCCTTGTGTGAGTCCCCGTGTCCGAGTCTGGGTCTGGTGGTCAGCGGGAAATCTTTGTGCTGATGGAACGGATTGCACTCCTGGACCGACAGCGCTCGATTACCGCCTCTCGCCTGGAGTGGTCTTTCCCGCCTCGACGCTCGACGCCGTCTCGGCCTACTTTTATCTCACAGAAGGTATGTAGCCACTCTCACTGCCTTTGAGAAACAAAGGACCGCGGCTCACCAACCCAGAACCCTGCCGCAGATCTCGGCATCGCTCCGCAGGATATCATCGTCGCGGGCGATTCGGCCGGCGGCGGCTTGTGCTTGACTTTGATGCAGTACCTCCGCGATGCCGGGTTGCCCCAAGTCGGGGCGGCGTATTTGCTCTCGCCGTGGTGTGATTTGACGACGAGCTTCGAGTCGTGGAATCGGAATGTGGGTCGGGGTTTCGGTCTTTTTGTCTCTCTTCTCTGAGGGACATTGCGTCTTGCCTCTCTGACATGGCATGAAGTAACAACTCACAGAAGGAGTACGACTACATCAAGATCGACGACGAGAACGACCCGATGCACCCCCCTCGGCTGTACCTCTCCCCCATCTACCCCCGCACGCCCGCCGGCGACGCCGCCTACGCGCGCCTCCTCGTCTCGGGCTATGTCTCTCAAGCCCTCGCGCCCCTCGAAGCGCTGCGAGACTTGCCCCCCCTGTTGGTCCAAACGGGGGGGTTGGAGACCCTCGTCGATGAGAATGTGGTCCTTGTCAGGAGGCTCAGGTTGGCTGGGAAAAAGGAAGGGGTGACGCATCAGGTGTGGATGGATGGGGTGCATGTGTTTCAGGCTTTGCAGCCCGATCGGGCGGGGGCGAGCGCCCTCCGCGAAGCGGGGAAATGGTACGCTCGCTTGCTGTCGTCGTCCTCCTCGTCCTCTGCCGCCGCCACCGCCACCGACGACGTCGACAACAATTGGACTCGCCATATCGACCACTTGATTGAAGAGGAGAAACAAGCCCGCGTCGCCCGTTCCGGTCCCCTCAAACGAGCGAAACCGGCGGATGCGAACTGGGAATATGTCCGCTCGGTGGAGCGCGTCCTGCCAGAGGTGGCGTGCAAAGTCGGTGCGGCTCACGAGGAGGCGCCGAGGCAGGCAGTGGAGGAGGCAAAGGGGTTAACGGGGGAGAGGGCCGAAGCGGAGGTGTTTAGACCGGTCCGGGCAGCTAGGCGGGTTTGAGGAGTCGTCGTTCGATTCGAGTGACGAGGAGGAAGAAAGGAGGCTCGATTATTTTCCCTGCAGTTGTTGAGAATATGGTATCAAGTTATCAGTCGTAGGTAACCTGTGTCAGTTGCAGTCCTCCGTGCAAGGAGAGAGTCACGCTCCGATGGCGAGGAGGGATGACGCTCAAGCTTCTTTCCTTTCCTTGGGACGGCTTTGTCGACACTTTTTCGTCGAAAGAGTCTGCAGGAAGGAAGGAGGGAGAGAAGAGCGCAGCGCCGCGTGTGATGGTAATGACAACAACAACGTCCTCCTTCCTAGCGCGACCGCTCCTCATCAAAGACTGAACACCTCCTCCTCGCCTGTCCTCTCGCCGTCATCTGCTGAATGACTCCGGCGCCGTGCACGACGCCGTCGGAGCCGGCGTTGCCGATGCGCTAGCTCTCGCGCTCCCGATCCTGCCCATCATCTTGACCTCCTCTCCTCCCGCTGCTATTCTCGTCGCCCGCTCGGCCGCCTGCCGCGTCTCTTCTTCTTCTTCTTGCTGCTGGTGCGCCACGATGGCTTCTGCTTCGGTTTTGGTGGCGATGGTTTGCAGAGCGCGAAAGAGGAGGGGGTTGAACGTCTCTCCGGGGCGTTCCTGTTCCTCCTCGGGTCCGGGAGGGTCCTGCGCGTCTGGTTGTGGTCCGACACCGGCGGGTGGTGGCTTGATGTCCCAGGCGTATTGGCGTTGTGGAGTCCAGCGGGGTTTGAGGTCGGTCAGGGCGGTGAAGGCGGTGGCGAGGGCGTGGGTGGCGGTGAGGAGGCGTTCGCTGAGGATGTGGTACACGGTCGGAGCGAGGTAGACGTTGCCGTTGAGGATGTGGTACGCTGCCAGGACTCGGGTCTCGGAGGGGGACGAGCGACGGCGTTTGTGGACGATCCAGAGGTCGGGCGGGTCTGATTCGAGTCGGGCGACGGCGTACTCGATCCCGGTGAAGCGGGCGAGTTGTCCCTCTTCGTCCCACGAGTCGGCGGGTGCCCGGCTGAAGAGCATCTGCATGCGGAGTTGGGCGTTGCTACTCTGCTTGTCAAAGAACGGCGACAAGGCGAAATAGTCGAGCGCGAGTTGGCGCGACGAGAGCTGCCCCTGCGGGAGGGCGAGCAGGAACTCGGGCGCGCGCCATTGCACGTGCTGCAGGTTGACGTCCATCCGGGTCGGTGTCTATGGTGAGGAGGAGAGTGCAAGTGGGGGTTGATCAGATTACCGAGACAATTACAATTGCCGAGTACAAATTCCACAATGAGTGACCCCGATCACACTCGACTCTGTACACTCGCCCCGCCCCGCCCCGCCTCGCCTCTGACAGAGAGCCATGCTGCAGGCGATCTAGGCACTGCTCGCCCTTGCGCTCTCCCGCCTCTCCGTGCGAGCTGGTGTGTGCGACCCGTCTCCGCACCGCAATTGTTGTCTCGGCTCACACGGCGCTCGACTACGCTACAGGACTCGGGCAACCGTACGCTACCATGGCCAGTCCCGATGCCTCTTTGCCCTCGACGCGTCGACCCGGTGAGCCCCCGCGTCTTTCCCCGGTGTTTCCTTCGACTCGAGAAAACTGATTCCGCATCCCCCGTTTATAGGCACGGTCCAACACGGGGGAGGTGCAAGTGTTGCCATCCAGACCGCTCTGCAACCGCCCGCTTCCTCCGACGCCGATACGAGGCCGAGATCCCCGCCAGCGACCGCTTCCTCGTCCAAATCGGCCCTCACCATCGCCCTCCAACGCGCCCAATCCGCCGTCTTGCTCGACAGCGCCCAAAATTACCCCGCAGCCATCACCGCCTACGCCCAAGCCGTCCGTCTCTTGCGCCAGGTCATGGCCCGCGTCGAGGAGGGCAGTCGCGAGATGGAGAGGAAACGGTCCGGTGCGGGAGAGAGTGGGCCGAGGGAGGGCGAGAGTCGGGCGGAATGGGAGAAGCGGAAAGAGAGGTACGAGAGGAAGGAAAAAGCAAAGGTGGACGAGGCGCGCAGGTTAAAGGTCATTGTGAGCCCGAGTGTGGCGCGATCTTTCACAGAGTCTGGTGGGAAATCTGACACACCCGTTTGTGCGTGCAGCACGACACGTACCAAGATCGGATCCGCATGCTCGTCCAGATGGGGGCAACTCTGTCGTTACCTGCTGCACCTTCTCCCTCCTCCTCCTCCTCCACGCGACCGACGACTCCTTCTTCCTCCTCCGCCACCCCGCCCCTTTCTCTTCTCCCTTCATCAACATCAGCGTATCACCATCAACATCATCAACGGCGACCTTCTTCGCCCTCACCATTGCCGAATCCTCCTCCCCCGACGACGATGACGAATCGACCCCATCCCTATTCGGCGGCTGCTGCTACTGCCGCCGCGTCTTCCTCGTCGACCACCTCGCCGAATGCTGCACTGCTGCGACGAGCAGAAGAAGAAGAAGAAGAAGAAGAAGAAGAAGAAGAAGAAGAAGAAGGCTACGGTGATGGACATGGGATCGGAGCGGCCATGCTCGAACTCGGGAATGGTCCATCGACGTCGGCAGATCATCGGGAAGAGTTTCGAGAAGACGACGACGACAACTTTCGAGTCCAACGAGGCGCTGGAGGAGGAGGAGGACGCCGTCGAGCGACGGGACCGGTCCTGCTGCTCGAGAGCTTGCCCGTCGTCGTGGCCGCTGGGGTGGAGGAGGATTCGTCGTCTTCACCCGCCTTTTCTATCGCGGCCCCGACTTCTCCGCGGTATGGGAACGACCATTTACTCTCGTCCTCCTCTTCGCCACGACCACGACGGCGGCCCAGTTTCGCGAGCGACTCGACCGCGACTGCGAGGGAGGACGACGTCGAACCTGTCCCTCCTCATCCTCATCAGCTTGCGCCACGAACACCCTCGTCCCCTCCTCCCGGAGCGGCGGCCCCTCCCATGAGGAGAGGTGCCTCGGCCGGGGCACTCACTTCGATCTCTTCATCGCGCTCTCGTTCGGGCTCGGACTCGGGCTCGCGATCTCATGCAGGGTCTGCGTCCCTCGAAGGAGGACGAGGTTCGACGTCCTCCCCTTCTTCTTCTTTCGTCGCCGACGCAAGGGCGCCGGAAATGCAGAGAGGGTACAGTACCGGTTCGATCGGCACCAACACCCTCCGGAGGAGGGGGTCTTCTTCGATCGGGATCGGTGGGTTGGCCTACATCGAAGAAGGGCCGGTGCGTGCTGCTGCGCCTCCTCCTCCTCCTATCGAGGTTGTCCGACGACCGCGTCCTACTCGCGGGGCTTCGCTCGGGGGCGGCGGGGGCGGCGGCGGCGGCGGCGGTTCTGCAGGTCTTTTTGGCGCCGGATCATCGGCGTTACCGACGCTGGCGACGACTAGAGGACCGGAACTCGTCAACTCGTCGACGGTGGAAGGGACGATTAGTCAACGGAGGCAGGGGCGGACGACGGCTCCGCAGCGAGGCGAGGGCGAGGGCGAGGAAGAGTTCTCGGCTGCTGCTGAGGGCGGGTATGACACCAGATCGCACGCGGCGGCCGCCGCGGTGGACGATTTCGGTCGGCCGACCGATTCGGCCCGGCATGAGAGTTGGACGACGGGGTCGCTGCCGACGAGGTTGCGGGCCGAGTCCAGGTTGTTGTTGCCGCTCGAGTGGCAAACGACCACCACGGTGGCAGAGGCAGAGGCAGGGTCAGAAGAGGTCGAGTCCTCGCTGCCACCTTTGCCGAAGCAGCAACCGCCACCCCTCGAGATTTCGCCCACGACGAACCGGCGAGTCCCGTCCTCCTCCTCCTCTTCGACATCGTACCGTCACCATCATCGCCCTTCCACTTCGACCTCGTCGTTCGGCACGTCCGCCGGTGGCGGGGGAGGAGGCCCTTCGCGCAAGGGGTCCGTCCCGACTCCGACGTCGTTGACGGCGCCGAGTCTCGGTCGGAGCACGTCGGCGTCGTCGTCGATCGCGAGCAACGCCTCGTCTTCGTTTCCACTACAGCCTCTTCGTCGTCGCCGTTCGTCGGTGGCGGCTGCGGCGCGCCGGACACCCTTCTCGGCGACTTCCCATGCGTCGACGGGAGGAATATATCTGTCGGCGGGGTTGGCCAACCCGCCGCCGGACGCGTCTTCGCCTGCTTCGCGCGAGACGGCCTTGTCGATCCCTCCCCCTCGGAGACCGTTCCACTTGATGCGCCTCGTCTTGGCGACCATGTCGTCATCATCGTCAACCAGCACCGGCGGCTACATCAGCGAGAAGCTGTTCCTCCCGTCGGCGATCTGGAGGACCACCCAGGGTGGAGGCGGCGGCGGCGGCGGCGGGGCAGCGACGAAACTGGTCGCGCTCGAGACGAAAGTGCGCATGCTCGACTTGCTCTCGAACGGGTTGGACGGCGTCGACAAGGCTGGGAGGGGGTTGTTGCTCGTCCCGATCGAGAGTGCGAACGCGAGGGCCGTGGCGAGGCAAGAGGCGGACCGGTTCGCGCGCGAGCTCGACAGCTTTGAAGGATTGGCGGAGGGCGTGCAGAGTACGTTGGCGAAGAAGCTGGGACCGGGCGTCGTGGGGGGGACCGCGTCCGTGTCGGCGGGCGGTCGCAAGGGCAGTGCAGTGCGTTTTCGACGTGTTTTCAGGCCGGCCTTTCCGGCGAAAGCTGACGGCATTCTTTCCCACAGGCCAGCTTTGCCTCGTGGAGCTCCAAGCTGTCACACAGTCTGAACCGGGTCACCAACGGCAATAGGTGAGTTGCATTTCGACGTGGGTGCCCGCTTTCTTTCGACTGACTTTTGTTCCTTTGCAGCCTCGTCGACTCTCAGGCCGCCTATGTCGATGCGATCGCCAAGGTCTTTCACCAAGCACAGTGTTTCGGTGCGATCGACTTCCCTCTACGCTCCTTGTAGCTCCCCCGCGAAACTGACGAACCCCGCCGCCCTCCAGACGAACACCTCGCCGCGATCCTTCAAGGCGCACGTTCACCCGACCACGATAGTCCGTACGACCTCCTCGATCGCAACTCGCGCTTGCACGTCGAGCGCTACCTGCGCCGGTGCAGCGAGTTCTTTGGTCACGTTGTGTGCCGTTTCGTGCTGCAGGATGTCGGCGTCCTCCTCGACAAGTGTGGGTGCCTGTCAACGACCCGGTGTGTATGGAACTGCGCGCTGACATCACCCCGGCGTCTACAGATGTCAAGCGAGGCGGAGCTTGGCTTTCCGCAGATTAGAGAACCCCCCCGTAAACAATGTGTTGCATTATCACCGCTACGGCCCGCTCTACCCCGCCCGACTGGACTACACTCGTTTTGAACAATCCCACCTGCTGCTTATCTTTCTCTCAAAATTTGCAGCTACACGCGGCGCGGAATTCGATCGCGTTCCCCGTGTCCGTACGAGGCTCGAGCGCACGTCCTCGCCGCGGACCACCGGACCCTCGCATGGGCGGACAAGGAAGTTTTTCTTTTCGTCTGCGTGTGCTTTCCCCCGTGCAGCTAGCGCTGTCTCTTATGCCTTGACCACCTCACTCGGTGCAGACTCTTTGGGTTTAGACAGGTCGTGGACTGATTGTGGGTCCTGATTTCGCTCGTCGCTTGGATTGACACCGCTGGTCCTTTCTTGTGCTAACCTCTTCTTCAGTCGCGACAGCACGACAGCTGGGTTGTCGTCGAATCCTCTGGAGAGGTGCTGAAAGGTCGAGTGCTGCCTCGTCTCCCTCGCAAAGACGGCGTAAACGGTGACAAGCAGGTCGGTCGGCAAGTCCGGTCCTCTCGACCTGACACGGTCAACTTGGACACCTTTGCAGGTACCTCGCCATGTGTACGATCCCGGCACCGCATTCGCCCAACTTTGAGCACGACGAGGACTCGCCACCGCGCCCATTTTCTTTCCGGCGCGACTTGCCTGCTGAGTGTCGCCAGACTCCTCCTGCCTCTCCGGTGTGGAATCCCGCCTTTACGTGGGGTACGAGTCACCGTACGGTCGGGCGGGATGCTCATGTGGGAACGAGAGTCAGCGAGCCAGTCCATGCTGCTCGCTCGCTGCCGGCGCTTCGACAACATTTTCATGGAGTTCCAGGTCTTGTCCATGATGTTGGACAGGATGACGCTTATGCGCCTACGCCGGAGCATTCCTACGAGGTAGAGCGCCTCCCTCCTCAGACTGACCGTCCACTTTATTCGGAGTCGGAGCAGCATTTCGCCCGTCGAGAAGCCGGCGCTGGAACGGATCCTGCACACGTACGTCCACCCCGCAGCGGCTCGTACTTTACGCCCTTGTCTCAAGGTGGTTTCGGCCACAACACTGCACCCGCTCCGTCCCGAGTTGTCACCCGTCCCGCCGTTCCAGTCCGCGCGCCTTCTTTGGCCGAACCGACCCTCTCGTGCACATTGTGGGAGGACGAGCGCTGCGTCGTCGTTCAGGTTATTGCGGGAGGTCATGTGGTGGCTAGGAGGACTGACAACGACTGGGTCAACTCGACCAAGCTGCTGAATGTGGGTACTCTTTCCGTCTCCAAGGAGTTGCCGTCGTTGCCCCACTTACGGGCTTCGCCGGTTCTGAAACTGACACGCGTTACATGCGTCCACAGATGGTCGACGGACTCTCGCGCGGCAAGCGTGACATGTTTCTCAAGAACGAGCCTGATCGTCTCGTGTTTCGGCGCGGAGCTCTCCATCTCAAGGTGTGCCGCCTTTCGAGCTCTTCATTTCCTCTGAGGATGACTCTGACTGCTTCTTTTACACGCAGGGCGTTTGGTGCGCTCACTCTCTGACCCTGCCACTCAATTTCCCGCTGCTGATGATACGCTTGCCGCCCCTAACAGGCTCCCCCTCGAGGCTGCTGCCCGCCTCGCCCGCGAACATGGCCTAGTCGAACGGCTCTACCCTCTGTTCGAACCGGCCATCATCCCGTATCTCCTCTTGCCGGCGCATCGTCCGCAGACGAGTCAACTCGTCGCGACCGCGCGCGCGCGACGGGCTCTCCTCGAGACGGCCAATGACGAGGCGGGATCCGTCCCGGAGATTCAAGCAGATATGCAGCGTCGACAAGTCGCACTTGATGCTGTACTGCGGCGATTGGAGGATGGTTTGCGCGGTCCGGGCTCAGGTTTGGCCTTGCCTGACTGCGATCGCCCGACGACGGCAACCTCCCGCCTCCAATCCGAGTCCGTTCGCCGCCGGGCTTCGACGGGACCGTCGCGCAGTAACTCGGCGGATCCAGGCGCCGCAAGCGATCCAGTCCGCCGCCACCGTCATCGTTCAGCCAGTGTCGTCATTTCTCGCCGAGATGCCATCCGAGGCTCGACGTCGACGACCATTTCGAGTCTCGGGACTACTACGCGGATGCGGCGCGACTCTGACGACGCCAGTTCGACCTCGTCGAGGTCTTCATCGTCGTCGTTCTCGTCGCTCGAGTTTACGCCGCTCGAATCGGACACGAAGCAAGTCGCGGCTGGGACGCGCTCGACTCGTTGGTCACCCGTCACTAGCTCTTACACTCTGGTGCTCGCTCCGGATGCCGCGTCCGCCTCGTCGGTGTCGACTCTGCACTCGGTCCCGGGTCCGCGATCGCGCTCGGCGTCCGGAGTTGGGCCGGATGCAGGTCACGGGTCAACAGCAGCTTTGGAGGCTGATCGCGGAGTCTTGGCCGCCGGCGCCGAGGCTTCGGACGACGTTGGAGGACGTCCTTTGAAGAGTTGTCGCGCCGGAGAGTGAGCGGCTGCGACCCAGTAGACGGTAAACGGTGGCGCAGCGCAGCGCTGCTGATGGTCGGACTCGACTTTCAAGCACACAAAAAACGGCAGCGCGCTCCTTTTGTTTTATAGGGTCTAGAGTGGGTCTGCATTGCATATGACATTGTGCTGTATGGACTACTTGCATCTCTCGTGACCCCGAGCACGTGACGCGTTTTTGAGCGTTCCGCGTCTCGGAAGCCAATTTCCTTGTTGCTCGGTTCTCGCGGTCCTTGGGCGTCGAGCCGAGGTGAGTCAAGCAGAGTGCAGCTGAGCAGGGGAGTCGGCTGATCCGTTCATTGCCCGCAGAGTCTCTTTGCTTCCTTCCGAGACCGGGCAGTCGAGATGGCTTCTTCAACGAGCTCGGCGCGGTCGACCTCGTCGACGACACTGGCCGGTCCTACTGCTGCTGCGACAGAAACAAAGGCACGACTGTTGCCGTCAAGACCAAAGTCGTACCCCTTCTGGCTCGGAGGTGCGCTTCAATCGTCGAGCCGAACTCTCCTTTCGACGCTGACCTTGCTTTCCCAAACGATTCCTTGCGGCGGAACAGGCGCAGCGGCGAGTTGGGCAGCAGTATGCACTCGTGCGTCTACTCTGCCTCCTGAAACTGCGGCTATACAGAGGCGCACGCTGACCCCCGTTGTCCCGGTTTGCCGTCTCGGCCGATATCTCTCCTCAGATCCGCTCGACTTGGCCAAAGTGTGCGTAGCGTTCTCTATTTTGAGGCTGGGGGTCGCTGGCTGAGACTTTACATGGCCGCCTCGCAGCCGGATGCAGACGCAAAAGGGCAAGGGCTTCATCCGGACCATCGTCGACAGCGTCAAGGCGGATGGTGCGTGCCCTTGCTTCGGGCCTGTGTCTCCGAGGCCTTGCTGACCGGAGTTTTACCGGTCCCACCACCCTGCAGGCATCCGAAGAGGCGCCTACGCCGGTCTCTCGGCCTCGATCCTGCGCCAAATGACCTACTCGGTCACCCGCTTCGGCGTCTACGACGAGCTCAAGAAACGCCTCCAGGCGCGGCATCCAGTTGGGGCGCCCTTACCCGTGTGGGAGATGGCGGCGGCGGCGAGCATGGCGGGTGGATTGGGCGGACTGGCCGGGAACCCGGCGGATGTGGTGCTCGTGCGGATGACGGCGGATGCGGGCAAGCCCGTCGAACAGAGGCTCGGGTACAAGCACTGGTGCGCTTTCGGGGTTTCCAAGATTCTCGCTTAGGTTTCTGGTGCCCATCTGATGACCTCCGGTGCGCGCAGCTTTGACGGCGTGTTCCGGATCATCCGCGAAGAGGGCGCTTCGGCTCTCTTCCGCGGCGTCGGCCCCAACTGCGCCCGGGCCGTCTTGATGAACGCCTCGCAGCTCGCTACGTGAGTTGTGCGCGCGCGGTCGGCGTCGTCGTTCTTTGTGGGCGCCAGTGTATGGCTTTTCTCTCTCACCGCGACTGATGACCGCCTCCCACCGCAGATATGATACTTTCAAGGAAATGATTCTGAGCACGGGCTTGATCGGAGACGGCATCGGCCTGTACTTTGCCAGTTCGTTCATGGCCGTGAGTTTCGTTTCCGTGCGGGGTCTCGAGTCTCGAATCTGCGGTCTCAGGAAACGGACACTCATCCTTGCTTTTTGGCTTTGTGACAGGGAACGGTCGCTACGACTGTCTGTGCTCCGTTTGATGTCATCAAGACCAGGGTGCGTGGCGTTTGGGCGGGACTGTTGTGCAGACTAACAACTCGCTGACGTCTCTTTCTCATCGCTCGCGTCGTCTCTTCTTCCCGCCACCCTCCTCTTCGACTCGCCTGCTTCTCGAATAACACACCTCCACTTTGATGATCGGACTCTTCCCCGCTCGGTCCCGCACCCCGCCGAACACCTCGTCGCCAAACCCTGCGTCCCCTCGGATCTCGACCTCACTCGCCCTTTCCCCCCTCAATTACCACCCGGAAAAACAACCACCCCGACAGATCATGAACGCCTCGGGGCAGGCGTCGATCTCGTCCGTCATTGCGCACTCGTTCAAGCACGAAGGCATGGGCTGGATGTTCAAGGGCTGGACTCCGGCGTTCATCCGCCTCTCGCCGAATACCATCATCGTCTTGTGAGCCCTCTACTCCTCTTCTCTCTCATCACTGTTTCCGCCCGGTTGTGCTGACTTTGCTTCCGTCTCCACCCAGCCTGACGCTCGAAGAGCTCAAAAAGCTCGTTGACAAATTGAGGGCGTGAAGCATTCACGACCACCTCCCCTTTCTTTCGCAATCTACCTCCATAGAAGCCGTCTCCCTCTCTTGTTTGATCATATACATAACGATACCCCACCCTCGCTCCCTCTAGACTATCTCCTCTTTTCCACTGTGCAGCATTTCTCCCGCTTTTCGAAATAGATCTCTCTTTTTTTTATCCTCCTACTCTGGCTTCCCCTGTCGACGAGATCCGCCCATAGTGATGCATTGCTGCGTAAGTCCGGCTACAGGTCTCCGATCGTCGGCAGTGAAAGCTAAGCCCTCAGGGCAATCCCTGCTCATCCGCCCAGGAGAGCAAACCTCGCAAGAGCGAGACGGCGCCGCTTTTGTACGATCCCTACGGGCAAACTTCGTATAAGCGCAGCCAACAGACGGTCTAAGCAAGCAGGGGAGACGGAAAACGGACCCCAAACATGAGCGCATGGTTCAAATGATGGTACGCCTCGTAGAGCTGCACCCTCTGCTCGTACTCTTCCCGTGGTTCCGAACGGGGCACGAGTTGGTGGTACCTTGTGAAGAAGGCGGGGGTGAAGCCACCGAACATGTGCATGATGCCGAGGTCGGCTTCGGAGTGGCCGTAGTAGGAGGCGGGGTCGAAGATGATGGGTTGGGAGCGGGAGCGGGAGAAGCGCGCGTTGCCGGACTGTTTTTCACAGGGGAAGCAATGACCGGTGAGATTGTGAAGGAGTCGGGAGTGTGACGAGGTACACGGGGAAGAGTGATCAGCCGCTTCCGGCGAAAGGAAACGCGCAAGGAAACGGAAAAGAGCGCACCCAGAGGTCGCCGTGCAGGAGCGACGGCTTGATGTCCAACTTGCCCAACAGGTGCGGGATGACTCTAGCGACGAGTCGTATCGCATGGTAAGCATGTAGTAACCTCAAAAACCTCAAACAGACCGTTTGTCGACTCACCGCCGCTGCACTTCGCCACCGAGCTTTTCCAACTCGCCGTCTCCGATCCTCCGAATCAGATCCCCAATCCTCCTCTCGCCAAAGAACGTAGCCCAGTCCTGTTCTTCGGTGTTGTCCTGGACTGTCGCTCCGCAGCAAGTCGGGATGGGGAAGCCGTATTGTTGTGAAATGGGTGCAGAAGCGAGATGGAGTTGGGCGACGAGTTCGGCGAGGCGGCGTTGGTGCTCGTCGGAGCGGAGGCGATCGAGGTCTGGAGGAGACTTGGTCAATATATGGAGCACTTGCTGCCTGAAGAGACGAGGGACTCGCCATGCCACTCGCAGAGCATCCATTCCTGGTGTTCCTGTTGCAGAGTTCCGGTGGCGACGAACCTCGGTGCTGCGTCCGGACTCGCTTCGTTGATCCTCCTGAGACTTTCCGCTTCTCCCCTGAGTTGGATAGCGGGTAAGGGTACGGCCCGGTAGAGGTACTCGCGGTGGTTCGTCGCGAGGGAACCAGTCGAGGCGATGATGATGCGGTCATTATTTCGGGGGTTTGGCTCGAATGCTGTGCCGGGCGGATGGAGCGGGCGGAGGGCTTCTTCGACGTGCTGGAGCATCCCTACGCTGTCCTGCTTGAGTGTACAAGTGCCACTACAGCGTCGTGCGGATGTGAGCCCCACTTGCAAATTTTGAGCCGGAGAGGCGGTCCAAGCGCTTGAGGGGAGGCGTGCATCTGTCACCCCCACTTGCGTCCTGAGCTCTCTGCTTTCCACTATAGACCCACAAACACACGCACACGCTCTACGCGAGACGAGACAGAAATGGCAGCGTCAGCCGTGCGGGAAAAAGCGATCAGCGAGGACGAAGCCAAGTTGTACGACCGCCAACTCCGCCTCTGGGGCGCAGCGGCGCAGGCTCGCATGCTCGCGTGCAACGTCCTCTTTGCGGGCAGGTTCAGGGGGATCGCAGTCGACGCCGTCAAGAACGTCGTCCTCGCCGGAGTCGGGGCGCTGACCTTGCTAGATGGCGAGAATTTGGAACCGGAAGACCTCGGCGCCAACTACTTTGTGACGGAGCACGAGATCGGTCAGAAGGTGAGTACTTCCTTTGATCGGGTGAGTGAGCTGGTGCTGACCCTGCTCCCAATTGCCCCGCAGCGCGTCGAAGCGTCGGCCCCTCGAATCCGCGCCTTGAACCCGCGCGTCAACTTGTCGACCGAAACCGACCCGAGTCGCCTCTTTGACGACGACTTTGTGCGCCAGTTTGACCTCGTCGTCGTCACCGATGTCGACATCACCACAGCCGTGAGCTCCCCGCCCTCTCTTCTTGAGGGGTTCTGCGATTTTTTTTGCGACTGACTCTGCTGCTCCCGTCAGCTCGCCGTCAACGAGCAGACGCGGCGGCTAGGGAAAAAGTTCATGGCAGCGGCGAGTGTCGGGATGGACGGCTGGATGTTTGCCGATTTGCTCTCGCACGAGTTCATCGTGTGCGCTCCCTCGTCTCTCTGTTCGCGTCCTCAAATCCTCTGGCAGCTGAACCCTTGCTAACCCCCCCTTAGCGACAAACACAAGACGGTCGGCCAGGGCGAGACGGTCGTCGTCCCGACCAAGTCGACCCTCGAGTATGCGCCCTTGTCGCGCGCCCTCGAGCACAAGTTTGGCCACCTCAAGAAACGCGAACTGAGACGGACAGGGACCGTCTTCTGGGGGCTCTTGGGTGCGTGCGCGCAACCACACTCCTTCCCATGTGCGTTGTCGAATTGGGCCGCTGTGTGTTGACGATGCATCTCGCGCGCGAAAACAGCCCTGTTTGCGGCTCAGCGCGCAGCCAAGCCCGCACCCGTCACTTCTCTCGCCAGCGCTCCAGTCGAAGTCGACACAGCAGCTCTCACGACCGCCGCTCAGAAACTGCTGCCTGGATTGGGAGTGTCGGTCGAGTTGTTGCCGACGAAAGAGATCGAGTGCGTTCCCACCCTTTTTGCCACCCTTTCTCGTTTCGACCGATATCGTTTCGGAGAACCCGGAACTGATCCCCCTTTTTCATCCCCAGACGCATCGCCACCGTGCAAGGGTTCGAGTACGCCCCGAGTTGCGCCATCGTCGGTGGCATCCTCGGGCAGGACGCCCTGAACGCGATCGGCGGCAAGGAGGAACCGGTCCGCAACTTTTTCGTGTTTGAGGGCGAGACGGGGCAGGGGCACGTGTGGCCCATGGGGGTGTGAGACGGGTCGTGTCGCTTTTTCTTTGCATATAGAGTGCTTTTCCTCTCCGCGCCGTGGATCGGACTTTGCTGCCACGGTTTTCGTTGGTTTGCGAGCACTTCCGAACGTTCGCTTCGAATCCACCCGTCCCCGGAAGCGCGCGGAGTATGCGCTGGACTGCATATAGTCTTGTACTGGTAGAATCGGGCACAATCTGCTGGCTCTGCCCATCGAATCGAAGAATACGATTTCTCGGGGATTTCGACGCACGGCGCTTCGTCTTCGTCGACCTCTCGCTCGCCTCGTCTTGCGCCCACCCACCGCTGGGCCAGAGTCTGCGACCGGGCAGCATGCACCGAACACTTGCTCCGCGTACGCCTCTATGATCACACTGGCCCCCGCTCGCCCGCTCACACGGCTGAAGCGCCAACCTCGACCTCGCCGCCATCATCGAATCGACACTCGCCTTGCTGTGCGGCGCAGCGGTCGTCCTGGGGACAGCTGGCAGGAGGCGATTGCGGGACACAGAGCTAAGCCTGGGCTACTGCTTACAGCTGTGTGCTTCCCCATACCCAGCCAGCCAGCCAGCCAGCCAGCCAGCCCCCTCTCTTCGACGCGAGCTCTTTCCGTTTCCGGCCAACTTTTTCCGAATCTCGCCCTCTCTTTGTCTCGAGACACTTTATCGTATGTCGCAGCCGGCTCAAATCTCGGGGGTGAATCAATCAAGCTGGACCAGCCGCCCCGTTCGACCGAGGCGATGCTGCTGCTGTCTCCACTCCGACTGCTCACTCGCTCGCTTGCTTGGACCTGTTCCGGCGCAGGGCACTCGTTCGCCCCTAGAGGGCCCCTCTCTCTCGGCCTCAGCACCACAGAAGGAGACGAAACCGAATCCTTAACGACCTCTGTGTGCCGCGCTCTCGGCACCACCTACGCTCCTTTCAACTCACACTAGATTCACGACATGCATCTCGGTCTCGGCGTCTCCTCGATCGTCCTCACCTTAGCCATCCTTTCTGCCCCCCTCGTCCACGCGGCCGCACCGAATCCGCACCAACTCTTTGCACTCCAGAGTGCTGCCGCCCTCGCCGACGCCGCTGCTACGACCAACTCGACCGCGTACGCAGTCGAGCATGACGAGCCTGTCCTACCTCGACCGCGCGGCGGCATGTACAAACGGCATCGGCGTCCGAGGATGGGCGGTCTGAGACATGGGCATCATCGGGACTTGAAGGAGGCGAGGGCGGAGGGCGCGTTGATGCAGCAGCGCAGTCTCGAGGCGGGCCTCGAGCGCGAGCGGCTCAGGAGGACGAGCACGGCGTCGGACTTGGACAAGCGCGGCAATGGCGCTGTCTGGACGGGCGTCTCGTCGTATTACCTCTTTGCGCTGTACGACTCGGACCGCTACGCCGTCCTCGACGCGATCAAGTCGGGCGGGTTCTCGGTTGTGAGGATCTTTATTGCCGGCGTCGCGGCCAACAACAAGGGGAGCAACTCGAGGGCCGTCAACGATGGTGAGCGGGCGGACCGGGTCTGGTCTCGGCGGAGTTCTCTTTCGCAGGGCTGACTTTCCTGCGCAGTCGAACCGGACCAGGTCGGCGTCTACGACGACACTATTCTCGGCCTTGTGGATCAACTCATGGTCGATTGCAAGGAGCGGGGTGCGCACGACTATTCTCGCGCTCCGTTTCCGTTCATTTGCTCACACACCACCCCGCGACACCAGGCCTCAAGCTGCTCATCGCCCTCTCGGACCGCTACGCTCTCGGCTTCTGGTCCACCGACTGCTACGCCACCCACCTCAACATTGTCCAGCCCGGCTCGTCCGGCGCCCAAAAAGTTGCCGACGCGTCCAAGTTTTATACCGACGACTGGACCATCTCGATGTTTGAGAAACGGCTCGCGCATATCATGAAGCACTCGAATGCGCTGATGGGCGGGCAGACGTGGGCCGAGTTGGATAGCGTCATCTTGGCGGTCGAGCGTGGGTTTGCACTTTTTCCTGTGGCGGTTCGGGTTTCGAGATCCCGATTCGCGAGGCTGACATCTCGTGCTGACCTGCAGCCCAGAATGAACCGCAAGGGGTGAGTCGGTCTTCGTTTAGCTGCGTCCTGCGATGCCCGTTCGTGACTTTGACCCGGAATCTTTCGCTCGCATGCTGACTCTCGCCTCATCGTACCGTTTCCGCCCCGCAGCACATGCTGATGGCTTCGTCTACATGGACCTGCGACCGCGCCGCCTATCTCAAATCGCTCATCAAGTCCAACATCCTCGTCTCGTCCGGCGGCGGCATCACCACCACCGATTCGCTCGGTTCGTGGGCAGTCAACTGCGGCTCGATCGACATCGTCTCGGTTCACGATTACGGCACCTCGGCTGGCGTGACGGCCTCGGCTCTCGCTTCGGCGCGGTCGAACCACCCCGATAAGCAAATCATCATGGGCGAGTGGGGCGTCGCGGGCGCCAACAAGGCTCAGATCGTGGCGGCGTTTGTGTCCGCTTTCAAGGATCAAGGCTTGAGTTGGATGTACTGGGAGGTGGTCCGCCCGGGCAAGGCTGCTTCCGATTTTGAGGTGGGTCTTCCCCCTCTTTTTGGCGTGGTGCCGGTTCTGACTTTTTCGTCCCCTCTCAGGTCTGGACCGATGAACCGGCGTGGCAGGCGCTCGTTAGTCAGCCGTATACGGTCTCGCCCTCCTCGTCCTCGGCTTCTTGGTCGGCGAGCAGCAAGGATGTTTCGCCGGCGTCCTCTTCGCCGGCTTGGTCCTCCGCCGCCGCCGCCGCAACTACAACGTGGACTCCCTCGCCGTCGTCAACGACCGCCGCCTGGTCCAAGTCTTCGGTCTGGACTTCCTCCCCTCCCCCTGCTTGGACCTCGTCTTCCGCCGCCGCCTGGTCGCCGTCTTCCTCTGCCGCTTGGTCTCCGTCTTCCGCCGCCGCTTGGACCACATCCACGCGCGCCTGGACGTCTTCCACCCCCGCCTGGACGCCTTCCTCCTCTTCTCCGGCATGGTCCTCTCCGACTTCGCAGGCCTGGCGCCCGACCACCACCACCTGGACCACATCGACCCGGGCCGCGTGGCAGTCCGCTAATTGATCAGCATTTTTCTTGCCTTTTCGCATACCATTTCCTACTCATCCATGTAGCCCTTTACTTCATCTACCCTCATGTATCTCCGAAGCTAGCATTCTTTCGGGCCTTGATCCGAGAGTTTTGATGACGTCGCCTTGAAGCGCGAAGAGGTTGACCTTGTCCTCTCACTTTGGCTACTGCAGACTTTGCCGTGCTGGCCAAGCCGTTACCGCTGTTGTCTGCTTGCTCGTGGCTCCCTTGGACCGTGCTACAGTTGCTCCTGCGCTCATGCTCGGCTGTTCTCGTCCCTCATCGCCGACTCGCTCACGACCCACACCACCGGCTACGCAACATGGGGGCAGACGTCAGACCACGAACAGAGGTGAGTGGGCTGTGTACGCTCATCAGCACTCGGTTAAGCTGACCATGGTTCGCCGTCCGTCGCAGCATCTTCGTCCGCCTCTGCAGTTCGCCGATCGCCTCGTGCGCAACCCGACAACGCAGGATCTGACGACGGCTGAGAGCCGACTTGAAGATTTTACTTCGCTATATTCTCCTCTGCGGGAACATTCTCGCCCTGAGGATGGACACCTCTTTCGGCTCGGTGGACTCGGGACGCAAGGTGGGCTGTTCGTGGCGGGTGGTTGAGGTTCTTATGCTGACTTCCTTTCTCGTTGACAGTTCCGGGAAGCATTCCTGCTCGGGATCAGCTTTATCCGATATCGACGGTCCAGGCTGTGCTCGGTATGCTTGAAGTCAAAGCCAAGCAGGCTCGCAAAGTCGGCGGGGTGGACTCGAAGGATCGGGATTTCAAGGGCACAGCAAGCAGGCAGCCGGTATGGAGGGTGCGTTTGTTCAGCTCCCTACCAAGTCTTGCTTTCTGGCCGAGTCCTTCGCTTCTAGCCTCGCTGCTCTTTCCGCCTCTGCGACAATTCCGCCCTCGCCGCTCTTGTACCGCCGCGATCGTGCATGCCCGCGCAGCGGGCCGGGTCCTGAACGGGTCAGGACCGGGGAAGCTTGCCGCGCAGCGGCTCTCTGAGCGCTCGGGAGTCCTTCAAGTCCCGTTGGACGCTTTCCGCGGCTCGACTCGAACTGCCTCCGCCGAGTCTTTCCGCACCATCCCCAGCTCCGCATGCTTCTCGCGCCGGAATGCTCATCAAGAGACCCTATTCTACCTGTCCTGTGATGGGCCGTCTGGCTGGAGGTGTACCCCTCTGCTGCACACGGCGTCAACGCTCTTTGCTTTCGCGTCGCCCAGCTTTTTATCGTCCTCTGCTACACGAACGCAGGGTCTGATCGCGGTCCATCATGTCTATCGACTCCTCGAAAGGCGCGCACGATTTCTTGGTATGACACATATCCATCCGGCGCCAAGTGCGATTCGGTTCGTTTCTATCCTGCCGTCATCGAGCCCGATACGGGACTTTCTCACTGAAGAAGCGCAGATATTGCTGCTCTCTTGCAGACCCTCGCCAATTCTGTCTGCCATGGCCCCAAGCGGCAGACTCGAGCTCACAAGACACGGTCGTCTCAGCTTCGGATTTTCCGCCGCTGAGGTGGCTCTCGTTCCCTCATCGCCGGATCTGCCGGTTGGCTCCTTTTGCCACAGGCGGTGCGATGTTGTCAGGTTTGGCTTCACAGGTCACAAGCCGAAAGGGCCTCCCGCCGCCGAGTACTCGAGCCTCACGGCGAGTTTTGACAAGGTTAACCCGAGAGGGGGTCTTGATCATGAAAATGCCGGGGCGGCCGAGCTGACATACTACGACCACGGAGGAATACGCATCTGTGATAGGCCGATAGGGAAACCGTTGAGCAGAGATTTTCCTCGTGACTTCACGCAATCACATGCCAAATTTGGATGGCTCCAAAAACGCGCAAACTCTCATCGCCGGTAAACGTGCACGCTGATAATGCACCTCGCTGTATTCTCTCGCTACAGTAGCTTTCCGACGCTCCTGCTTGCTTGACCGACGACTCGCTCTGTCGACTCGACGCCTTTGGCAACTCCTCGATATCATGTCCCGCGTTAGGTTAGGGTTAGGGTTAGGTTAGGGTTAGGGTTAGGTTAGGGTCAGGGTCAAGGCCAGGGTTAGGGTTAGGATTAGGGTTAGGGTTAGGGTTAGGGTTAGGGTTAGGGTTAGGGTTAGGGTTAGGGTTAGGGTTAGGGTTAGGGTTAGGGTTAGGGTTAGGGTTAGG